>CBVK0100752346.1:0-11932 GCA_900067695.1 Picea abies
TATATATATAGGAGACATAGGGTACAATTATAATGAAAGGGTGCCATGAAGGGTTAGAGCCAACATACAAATATAACACTAGAAATGTAATAATTTGATATCTAGGGCTTAATAAGGGGTTTTATACATAACATGGGGCTTTGTATGTGGCTTTGTCTAGGGATTAACATGCCCCTCCCCTTCAAACAAGTGTTGTCCTCAACACTTGACAACCACAAGTGTGTCCATGTGAAGAAATAATCTTCCCATGTCACCTCTTTCACTGGTAGGTTCTTCCATTTGACGAGGTACTCAATAATTGCTTGATTTTGCAACTTCTTAATCCCTATTTCAAGGATTTTTTTTGGTTCTAGTATGATTTTCCCTTCTCCATTAATTTTTGATAAAATAATTTGCACTAGATCTTGTCATTGATTATCTTCTTTAAGAAAGAAACATGGAAGATTGGATGTACACTTCCTGGTCACAGATGAATAACATGGGAATGATATTGAGTAGGTGGAATACCCTTAGGAATCTCTCCAAATATGTTGGAATGATTGTTGATAACTTTTTGGAGATCCATTGGAGGAGAGGCTATAGATGTTTGAACATCTAGTGATCACAATTGTGCAATTACACTATGGTTTCCCTTTTTGAGTAATTTTGTCATGATGTTAGAGCTTATCACTTTAGTGGGTTTCCCTTGGATACCTCTAAGATCATTTTTCTTTCATTTTGAGGAAAGTCTCATGAAAATATCTTGAAAATTAAGGGCCACTATTCCAAATGATTGTAACGATTGGACCCCTAATACAACATCGACACCACCCATTTGATGGAAATCATGGGACTATCTAATAAATACCCCCACCCCCCCATATTGAGCTTAATACTATGGTACTTCCATCTGCAATCATTACTTGAAACTTTGATGCTAGATATACAAAGCAATTGCGATCTTTAGCTAATTTGTAATTAATGAAGTTATGTGTACTAACATAATCAATCAACATTGTTACCTTTTTTTTATATATATCCTTCTATCTTGAGGGTTGTGGAGTACTGATCTCAGCCAATGCATGACAAGATATCATTGGAGTAGTCTCTTCTAGGTATAAATCTTGTGATAGTTCCAATTCTTTATCTTCTTCCTCTTCATTGTCTATGTAGAATACTTTCTTCTCAATAAATTTATGCCCCTTATTGTATTTGCTGTCACCATTGAAACATTGTTCATTTGCTCTTCTTTCATCCATTTTTTGAGGTGTCAACCTTGTCGGTTGAGGTATGCTTGTCTTATGAACCCCAAAGCGATCCTTGCTTGTTGTGTATGCTCCAATGGTAGACTTGTGTGTAGCCTTATTCTTGGCTTGAATATGACGAGCAAATTGCATAGATTCCATAATATTTGTAGGATGTCCTAAGAAAATCTCACGTTTAATGTATTCTTTTAATCAACCCATCTAAGCTTCCAACACATTTTCATCACTTATGTCATCCACCCTTGTGGCCAATACCTAGAATTTTGAATAATAATCTTCAATATCACCGGAGTTCTTGATTCTTGTCAATTGATTGAAGTAGTCATGTTCCCAAACTTTCCCATATTGTGCTACTAAGTCTCTTGTAAATAAACCCCAAGTACAATGATAAAAAGGGGGCATACTTTTAACTACCCATTGATACCATTGATATGGTTTTATCTCAAAGTTGAAAGTTTCTATGTGAATCATTTTTTTATCATCCATAATGTTATTTAGTTCAAAATATTTCTCTATTTGGTTCACCTAGGTAAATAGATTTGTTCCATCAAACTTCTTTAATTCAATCTTGGGATAATTGAATTTAGGACCCCCACCATAATTAACTTCACTATTAGAGTTAAATCCACTTGATAATTTATTGTTATCAACAGGTTGTTCAACATGAATACTACCTTTATTTTCATGATTCCCTTGCATTTTGATATCTCCTTGAGGGAGTCTCTCATCTACAATGTGAAATATCATGGAAGACATTGAAATTTTCAATTCCTTCTTGTAATTTTGTATTTCTTCTTTATTTCCATCCATCTTCTTTTTCATGGAATTATTATTTTCATCCATCTTATTTTCCATTTCATCCATATTTATTTTCATCTCTTCCTTATTTTCAATGATCTTCTTTTCCATTTGTTCCCTATTTTCAATGATCTTCTTGTCCATTTGGTGATAAATCTCTTGGATTTCATCTTGAGTCATGGTTGATCTCTATGGAGGTTTATTTGGTGAAGTAAATTTTGGAGGATACTTTGGAGCCATGTGAGAAAATAACAATTCTCCTATTTTTCCTCTTTATCACAAATTTTGAATCACCAAAAATAGATTGTCCAATAAAACATTATGTCAATTGTAGGTTATGTACCTTTCAAACTCTTAATTTGGGTTCTGTCCTCCTGGCCGACCTTTCTTCTGATGCATTTATGAACTTTCAACCCTCATGAGCCTGAAATTCCATCTCGTAGTACTCTAATATGTCTTCTCTACAATGCCACAGGTCTGACCAAAATTTTATGTTCAAAGTGAAAGTTATGGTAACTTTCCCAAACCTTTCTTATTTTTGGACTGCTATGGAGAGAAAACTTGTAAAGAATGCCATGTGCCCAATATTTAATACTTGATTCTAAAAATTGTATCAAAAACACTATGGAATATCCTTTTGCAAATGCAATTAGTCTTGTTATCGCACAAGTTGTAGGTTGGGCAAAGACCAACCCAACCACTAAATGGCGACAACTAAGAAGTCACCTACCCACTATCACCTCAAGGGGAGAATCTCAGTGGCTCTAGGGGGAATGAGATGAAGATGGAGGAATATAGAGATGAAGTCCCTAGAAGTCAAATCTAAATGATGTGAAAGTATTGGAATGAAGTCTCGGGAAAGTCCAAGGGTTGCCAAGTATGTTGAGTAACCTGCAAATGGTGAAGTGCCTGCCCGAGAGACAAGAAAAACAAGCATATATTGCAGTGTAATCACTTGGACAAGAAAGTTAAGCTTGTTGTCTCTAAAATAAACTGTTAGTAACAATGTATATCAACAATAAAATGGCATCACAAGCTGCAAAATAAATGCTAGAGATCAAGTAGAAGATACAAGAACAAGACTAGTTAATGACTAGCTAAACTCAAGATAAAAGATCAATATTCTAGCATGAAAAGATAAGTCTATTGTAAACACTTGTCTGCAGTAAATTATATCAGCCTTATGGCTGTAACATTCAATGTATTACAACAAGAAAATCAACCATTGAAAACCCTCCAAAATTTTCCAAAAAGTGCGTTAGACCAAGAAGAGTAAGTGTGCAAACTTTGGGCAAATTCCAATGGTTGATTAGGGAGTTATTGAAGTAAATGAGTTAGGATTTCCGCATCCCTAATGGCTGAAGATGCAAATTTGTAACAACAACAAGAATTACCCCTTTGATTGAAATATCCCAAATCCAACGGATCTGGATATCTACTGTTGAACTAGTGTTTTGACTCTCAGATCTGATACTCTAGGGGTTTTTGGATGCGTTTTGATTAATTGTTTAACATGCTTGGTGATTTTCGCATGTGTGTGTTATACAAATAAGGTTTGAACAATATATATGAAGCATACAAAGTAATGAACCAACACAATCTCAACATCATGTAGTATATGGAAAAAGTAGGAAATACAACTGAAATGCGGAAAGCAGAGAGATAATCATAAGCTAGATCTCATGGATCATCACTGTAATACAATGTGACTAATATAAAATACTCGTGAACAAAATATGTGGATAGATCTGCAAATGCACGGATAGATCGACAAAATGCAGTTCCAGAAACTCACGACAACTGCTGCAAATGATGGATAACTCACCCTAGTGGCTATACTCTGTAGATCTACCCGACAATTGTCCCAAACTGAGTTCCCTGGACTCTAGACTCCTCCTGATAACTATCGGACTAAAGATCTGACTCCTGAAGCTCTGGATGAACCCCATATGACCTCCCCTGGGGGGTTGCACACTGCCTAGGCTTTGGGAGTGCGCCCTAGTGATTCCATTGACATAATCCACTGACATTTGTCTCGAAATGTGCACCTTGACCTCCTCTGGATTGGGTCGGAAGGGTTTCCTCTGATATGATCCGGAAAGCCCCCTAGAACCCCAAACATCCCTCCTCAAGAGCTATGCACTTCCTGGCTGTCTGATGCGCCCTGGTAGATTCCACCGTCAAATTCTAATGACTGGTGGCTCAAAGGAAGCACCTTGGATGATCCTCAACTGGGTCAGAAGGAATCAACGAGATAAACCTTGATCTCATGTAGCTACACAAAAACTTCTCTAACCCTTGCACCCTCACTGACTGCATTGCACAATCTCTGTAATAGATTTGAATACTCTTGAATTGGCACGGTAAATACCTGGATGGTATCTTCGATAGGATAGGGTGTGTCTTCCAACATCGAAACCAATCTGGGTGGTGGTTTCCTCCAAAAATCCACAAAACATCAAAGAGGTAGACTTCCTCCTCTAGAAACTGTTCTCAACATGAAATCATAACATAATGAAGAATTAGGTCGAATTCCTCCTTTTATATCTTCCCCGATCTAATTCTTCATTGACCTCACTTAAGCTAGGCATTGTTACTCCTAAGTTGAGTGATTATTTAATTAAGTCCCCCCTCAACACGTTTTTCTTTCATTTCTCCGTTGACTTAGGCTTAAGTGACTTTTCCTATGCTTTTTGGCTTAATTCATCGTTTAGCCATCTGTTCACCCTTATTTATTCCCTTGTTCCTTGTTTGTGCCTGACTATAGTGTACGGGAATAGATAGACTACTAAATCACTCCCTGTTGGCCTACTCTTGGTAACGAGACATCACAATCCTCCCTTTCTGAGATTGCTTGTCCTCAAGCAACATCGAAGCTGGGTGCTGCGATATATGCTCTCCCTCCCATGTGGTATCCTCATTTAGTAGTCCCCTCCATCTGATCAAGCACTCCCTGACAACCCTGCTCCTCAATCTATGCTCTCTCTGCTCTAGCACCCCCTCCGATACTAGCTCCAACTGACCCTCCTCATCCAAGGGTGGAAAATCCTCTGAAATGATAACCTGTTGTCCCACTTCCTTTGTAAGGCAAGAAACGTGAAATACGTTTTGAATCTTGCTACCCTCCGCCAACTCTAGCTCATATGCCACCTCGCCTACCTTCTTGATGATTTTGTACGGGCCATAGAATCTCGACTTGAACTTTTCTGCCCCACTTTGTTTCAAGGAAGATTGTTTGTACGACTGCAATTGCAGAAAAACCAAGTCCCCTACCTCGAAAATGCGCTCTATCCTCTTCCTGTTTGCATCTATATTTTGTTGGTTTTCAGCTGTCTGTAAGTTCTCTTTTACTGCCTGTAGAATCCTCTAAGTCTCCTCAACCTAGTCTTTGGCCCCCGAGACCCTGTTATCCCCAAACATAGTCTCCACAAAAGAGGGTGCATCATATCCATACAATGCTCTAAATGAATACATCCTGATAGACATGTGGTAAGTTGTATTGTAACAATACTCACCCATGTGAAACCATCTCACCCATGTGTGTTGCTTCCCCCCCCCACAATATCTCAGATACCCCTCCACCCATTTGTTGAGAATCTATGTTTATCCATTTGTCTGTGGGTGGTAGTTGGTACTCATGGCTAACTCTGTGCCCACCAACCGAAAAATTTCCTGCCAAAACACGTTGATGAAGCACCCATCTGTGTCATTGACTATCTTCCTGGGAAAACCGTGCAACTAGAAAACCTCTCTGAAAAATAGCTCCGCTACATGTATGGCCTTGTAGTTCGTGGGTATGGAAAATAAGTGTGCAAATTTGGTCAGCCTGTTGACCACTACAAATATACAGTCCCTGCCTTGCACTCAAGGAAGGTCTGTAATAAAATCCATATAAATGCTCTCCCATTTCTGCTCTGGAATGGGTAGAGGCTGAAGTAACCCCGCAGGGTGTGTCTGCTCGGACTTGTTGTTCTCACAAGTCATGCACTCCCGGATGTGTTTCAGTACATCATCCTTGAGACCCTTCCATGATAATCTCTCCTTGATCTCCCTATAAGTTTTGAAATATCCTTGATACCACTGTAGGTGAATCGTGACACACCTTCAGAATCTTCCCTTTCAAGGTAGATTATGGAACCAAATAGATTTGGTCCTTGTAGAAAATGGCATCATTTAGAACCCGATATCTATCATCAACTACCTTTCCATCCAATACCTCGCAAGAAAATTTGTTTTTGGAGTACTCAACCAACAAATGTGCCTTCCATTCCGTGCAAATATCCATCATCGAACACCCCCCTGTCCTCCTGGACAAGGCATCTGCTACGACGTTCCTTTTTCCTTTAACATACTCAATGTCAAAGTCAAAGGATTGGATCTTTGAAACCCACTTATGTTGTCTCTCGCTGAGGTCTTTCTGATCCAGGAAATACTTGAGACTGTTGTGATCAATCTTCACTACAAATATGCTACCCACCAGATACTGTCTGAATTTGGTTAAGGCATGCATGATTGCCAACATTTCCTTGTCGTAAATCAAGTAGAGTCTCTCTGATGCGTTGAGCTTCCCTCTCTCGAACACAATGGGATGGCCTCCCTACATCAAAACCGCTCCAATCCCCACCCCTGATGCGTCACACTCTAAGTCAAACGAATGAGAGAAATTTGGAAGGGCTAGAACAGGGCATGTGCTCATAACCTCCTTCTTTTTCTCAAATGTCTGTTGTGACTCGTCTGTCCAATGAAAAGCACCCTTCTTGGTTAGATCTGTGAGCGATGCTCCCAACTGTGAAAAGTCGCTGACAAACCGCCTGTAGTAACTGCATAACCCAAAGAATCCCTTCAGCTCCGTGAGGTTCTTGGGTATCGGCCAATCCAGAATAGCCTTCATATTCTCTTGATGAACCCGTTCTCCCTTCTCACTGATGATATGCCCCACGTACAATAGTTCTCTCATCCCAAACTCACATTTGGATTCTTTGGCATATAATGACTGTGCCTGCATAATGCCCAAGACCTCCTCCAAATGTGCCAGATGCTCATCCCATGTCTTGCTGTAAATCAATATGTCATCGAAGAATACCAAAAGGTACTTCCTCAACTGCCCCCCGAATATGTGATTCATGCAAGACTGAAAAGTGGCAGGTGCGTTGGTCAACCCAAACAACATGATCAAGAACTTGAAATGTCCGAAATGGCATTTGAACGTTGTCTTTTCTCTATGTCCTTCTCTCTGATGCTTATCTGATGATATCCTGACTGCATGTCAATCTTGGTGAAGAAAACCGCCCCATGTAACTTGTTCATCAACTCATCTATGCGCAGAATGGGGTACCTGTTCTTGATCTTTTTCTTATTGAAAGCTCTGTAGTCAATGCACATCCTCAATGTGCCATCTTTCTTCAGTACCAGAACAACTGAAGAAGAAAAATGACTCGTTCTGGGCCTAATGTGCCCCATCTCAAGCAATTCTTTGATTTCTTTCTCGATATCATCCTTGAATCTCTTGGGGTGTCTATAGGGCGCGATGATCATCGGTGTAGCCCCTGCCTCCAACTCAATCATATGCTCGAATCCCCTGTTTGGTGGTCTCCCTGGTGGTATCGAACCAAACAATGGCTCATACTGATTCAAAAGCTTCCTAATCTTTGGATGGTAATGCTCTTTTCCCTCTGAATCCTTCTGGGTGGTAATCAAACACTTTGTTGCATATGCTACATCACCGTGATGGAAGATCTGCTCCATCCTCTTCACTGATACTACTATGGGTGCTCTGGTAGACATACCTCTCAATACCACTCTTGATCCACTGGCATCTATGAAGCTCATGGTCAACATATGATAGTTGAATGCAATCTCCCCTAATGAATATAACCACTATACCCCCAATACTGCATCTGTATCTGATAGGTCAACTACATAAAAGGTATCCTTTAGGGTGTAGTTTCCTAGCTTGATCTCTAGGTTTGGGACTATGTCCAAGCATGTCATCGTGTATCCATCTTCCACTGCCATGTGGAATCCCTTGAACTCCTCAGTGCATAACCCCCTCCTGGCTACTAAGGACACATCTATGAAATTGTGGTTGGCCCCACCATCAACTAGGTTTGTCATGCGTTGCTCCTATATAAGGCCCTTGAGCCTGAGAGTGTTGTACCTAGGTACTCTGAAAAGGGTTGCTATAGTTCCCCCTTTCACCTCTCTATGAGGTTTTGTCTCATCCTTGGGTTGTGCCTCTATCTGTATCTGAGGCTTCTTCGGATGCTGCTTTGGATCATGTGTAGTTTCATCCTCTAAATCACTATCTGCATGTGCCCCGATCTCCTCATCCTCCTCCTCACCGCCTGATTCCACCTCAATGTAGTGGATTTATCCCTTTCCCATGCATCTATTCCCTGGGACCCAAAGGTATCTGCAAGAGAAGCAAAGCTTCTTCCTCATCAACTTGCATCTGGTGTCATCATCCATCTTGGGTTTACCCTTCCATTCCCTCTGAGGATTTTTCTGATCCCCGTCTTGCTGTGGTACAAAGGCTTTGGTAAAGGTTTTGGGTTTTAGCCCGAGTCCCCCATGTCTCTCATGCGCACAATGGCCTCCTGTAGGGTGTGAGGCCTGAAATCCTTGACCCACCCCTCAATGGCTCCGTCAACGCCTCAGTGAACAACATCACCAATCTGTGCTCCGATATATCTGATACAACCATTGCCTTCTGCTGGAAATCTGTGATGAAGGCCTCAACTGAACCTGTTTGTATCAACTGTGTAAATCCTTGAAATGGAGCTCTCGATCTCTCCTATCAAACCTCTCCATCAACCTCTCGGTGAACTCCAAGTATGAAGTAATGTGGCTGTGACCGAAGGTCACCAACCCATGGTACCACCACTCGTGGGCCTCCCATCCAAGTGAAAGGTGGCAAAGCTGATAGCTTATAACTCTGTCACCGGGTTAAGCTTGAAATATGTGTCAATCTTCTGTACCCATTCTTGAGCTGAGCATCGTGATGACCTGTCGAAAGTAAGAATGTTCAACTTTCCCATTTTCTTGATGAAATCCATGTTTTGAGTTTTTCCATTGCCCCTCTGTGCCTCCCGGGGTATGTTCTGATACTTGATTGAACATTAGTCCAACAAACTCATGTCTGCATGGAACTCTGGCCCTAGTGCCAAATAATCTCTCCTGTACTCTCTGAATGGGTCCTGTGGCACTGCATGTCCCTAAACTGGATGTCCTCCTGCATGCCCTGGTTGTCCCAACGACTCCCCCCCCTGGAACTGCGGATATAATAGTTGGGGAAACCTCCAAGATGATGTATAGGTATTAATAGGTGAAGGGTGTCCACTCGCTCCGCCTTGAGATCCACTGGAGTCACTAGCCCCACCTCCCTGGTGTCCTCCTGAATCACTCGCTCCTCTTGCGGCATTGGCACCCATAGTGCTCACGCTCTGCTAGATCATCTGTGTGTTGATGGCCATTTGTGCTATGGCGTTCATCATGTTCTGTTGTCCTATGGCTAGGTCATTCAAGATGGACTGCGTACTGTCAGAATGTGTCTCGAGGATTTTCTCCCAACCCTTTGGTGTCTCCCTTCTATCACCCATACTCCTCTCTATGTTTGCCTCTGTGTCAGAGATGATGTGATCTCTGTCCTCTAACTCTGACTTTGTATCTGACTGAGTGTGGAAGGGAGTGCAGTCCCTTATGTTCATGTCTCTTATGTCTCTACTATGTCCTTTGCAATACTAAATGTACTCATCCCCAATCTGTCCTCGACCCTCTGGGTATTCTTCACTTGTTCCCGGAATCATGGGGTCATGAGAAACACTTTTTCACATGCTGGCAGAAAGAAGGCTCTGATACCACTGAAATATCCCAAATCAGTTGGATCTGGATATCTACTGTTGAGCTAATGTTCTGACTCTCAGATCTATTACTCTAGGGGTTTCTGGATGCATTTTAATTAATTTTTTAACATGTTTGGTGATTTTTGCATGTGTGTGTCATACAAATAAGGTTTGAGCAATGTATATGAAGCATGTGAAGTAATGAACCAACACAATCTCAATAACATGTATTATATGGAAAAGAAGGAAATACAATTGAAATGTGGAAAATAGAGAGATAATCATCAGCTAGATCTCATGGATCGTCACTGGAATACAATGCGACCAATATAAAATACCTGTGAACAAAAGATGTGGATAGATCTGCACATGCACATATAGATCGACAAAATGCAGTTCTAGAAACTCACGACAACTGCTGCAAATGTTGGATAACTTGCCCTAGTGGATATATTTGACATATCCACCTGAAAATTGTCCCAAACTGAGTGCCTTGGCCTCTAGACTCCTGATAACTATTAGACTGAAGATCTGACCCCTGAAACTTTGGATGAACCCCAGATGACCCCCCCAGGGGGTTGCACACCTCCTAGGCTCTGGGAGTGCGCCCTAGTGATTCCATCGATGAAATCCACTGATATCTTTATCAAAATGTGCACCCTAGCCTCCTCTATACTGGGTCATAAGGGTTTCCTCTGATATGATCCAGAAAGCCCCTTGGAACCCCAAACATCCCTCCTCAAGAGCTGCACACTTCTTGGTTGTCTGATGTGCCCTGGTAGATTCCACCATCATAATCTGATGACTGATGGCTCAAAAGAAGCACCTCGACTGATCCTCAACTGGGTCAGAAGGAATCAACGAGATAAGCCCTAGTCTCATGCAACTACACAAAACCCTCTCTAACCTTTGCACCCTCACTGGCTGCACTGCGCAATCTCTATAATAGATTTGAATACTCCTGAACTCGCACAATGAAATACCTGGATGGTATCTCTGATAGGCTAGGGTGTTTCTTCCAACACCGAAACCAATTTGGGTGGTGGTTTCCTCCAGAAATCCACAAAACATCAAAGAGGTCAACTTCCTCCTCTGGAATCTGTTCTCAACATCAAATCATAACATAATGAGGAATTAGGTCGAAGTCCTCCTTTTATATCTTCCCTGATCTAATTCTTCATTGACCTCACTTAAGCTAGGCGCTTTTCCTCCTAATTTGAGTGATTAATTAATTAATTCCCCCCTCAACACCTTTTTCTTCTATTTCTTTGTTGACTTAGGCTTAAGTGACTTTTCCTATGCTTTTTGGCTTAATTCATCATTGAGCCATCTGTTCCTTGTTCCTTGTTTGTGCTCGACTATAGTATATGAGAACAGATAGACTACTAAGTCACTCCCTGTTGGCCTACTCTTGGGAACGTGACATCACATTGATGGGGACGCCATAGTGGTTGTGAGGTGCCCAAGGCACAAGGAACACAATCCAAGTTGCAAGAAGTAAAAATGACAAGAGATCACTTTTCCCAATGCAATAATTTGTTTCTCCAATGCAAGACTAATGCCTTTAATTATGGGTTAATGGGGTCAAAAAGAAAGAGATAGGGTTACTAAATTCTTCGGGGTGTAAATCCTCTTACTTCCTCAACTAAACCCTTGCAAAAAAACCTTTAAAAGTTTAACAATTATGGTCGAAACTAGGATAGGGGTGTATATCCTTATACTCCCTATCTAGCCTTGGCTAAAACAACCTTATCTCTAATTACAAATGATAATAACAAAGTGAAGAGACCATACCATCCAAGAAAAAGCATTAGCATGCCAAAGTAAACCTCCACAAAAGCAAGAGAATAGCCTCCTAGAGATAGCGCACCATCATCATCATCAAACCATAACCAAAAGGCTTTATTCCATGGCACAAGAGGCGAAATACTCCAAGTGTAGCGAAAATTTCAGACCAAGTACTTCTCACAAGAGGGAGAGTTATGATAAAATGAGATCTTATAATCTCTTATTTATACAAAATGTCACTAAGATAGTTTGTCCACATAA
>CBVK0100752349.1:0-29745 GCA_900067695.1 Picea abies
TATCTCATTTCTGCATCCCTCAATGCTCTGCTGAAAAAGGAAATAGGCTGCTCTAACCCCTCTGTATTTTTCTGTAGCAAAACAACAACCAATGTATTAGATGAGAAAAAATAAAATATCAGGAATTCCTTAGAATAGTCAGGGATGATGAGCACAGGTGATTCAGTCAGAGTCCTTTTTATTTGGCCAAAATAATTTCTTTACTCAACAGTCCATTTCACCTCACTTCCTTTTCTAAGCATGGATGTAATGTGCTTAACCAACTCAGTGAAATTAGAGATGAACCTTCTTAGAAAATTAATTTTACCCAAGAAATATTGAACCTCTTTCTTGGATCTGGGAAAACATAAGGACTAGATGGACTCTACTCTGGTTAGATCAATTCTTACCCCTTCTGCTGACACAATGTACCCCAATAATTTACCTTCCTTCATAGAAAACAAAGATTTCTTAGGATTGAGAGAGAGACCAAACCTTCTTCATTTTAGGAATACCTTCTTCAAATTATGACAATTCTCTTTTTCATACTTTGAGAACACTATAATTTCATCCAGATAGATGACTACAAATGTTTGTTTCTCCCCAATAAAGGCAATGTCCATGGCTCACTGGAAGGTCGTTCTTGCATTCATCAATCCAAAGGGAATTTTAGCATACAAGAATGTGCCCCAAGGAGTAGTGAAGGTTGTCTTCTCTCTATCTTCAGGAAGGATAGAGATTTGATTGTAGCCAGAGAATCCATCAATCATAGACATCCTAGATGAACCAGTCACTCTCTTTAAAATTTGCTCCATCTTTGGCAAGGGGTAGTTATAGTTTTTGGAACTTCTGTTCAAATTCCTAAAATCAATGTACAACCTGATATCCCTATTTTTCTTCCTCACATGCACCAAGTTAGCCACCCATTCTGAATATCTCAAAGGAATGATGATTTAGCCATCCAACAACTTTTTCACTTCTTTTTCCATAATAGTAAACAACATGGGATTTATCTGTCTGAGTTTCTTCCTAAAAGGCTTGGTCTCTTCTTTCAAAGGGATCTTATGCTCAATAATTTTTGTGTCATATGTCCCTATATATTCATATTTCTAGTAAAACACATCTGCAAAATCTATCAAAATATTGACATACTCAACCCTTTGTTCCTTTGACAAGCTTCTAGACAATTTGACATATTTTGGATCTTCCTATGTTCCTAAATTGCATTCAGTCACATCAATATCTTCAGTTGAGCCTTTAACCTTCACAACAACATCATTTCTGTCAAAAAATCTCTCCTAGGGGACAAGTTCCTTTGCAATATGGTTACTGGGTAACTAAACAATATGATGGTCAACAATTTTATTCAGAAAAATATCAACATGGGGGATTTCTTCAGTATCCTGATCTTGATCAAGTTGTAAAGCACATAATTCATCCTTAGTCTCAAGAAACCTTTTTATCTCAATATCATCCTAAAAAAGCATCCAATGTTTGACATTGTCAGGAATAGAGGGTTTGTATTTTACTTCCACCTCATACTTGAGTTTGGGGGGAAAAGGAACCCTAAAATTGCTTGCTAAGACAACCAATGAATCTGCTATAGTATTCTCCTCTCTTGGAACAAATGAGATATTAAAATCCAATAATAAAATTTCAATAAGATCCTAGACTTCATTTATGTAGGCCCTTAACCTAGGGTGCTTATCCTGGTACCGATTCCTCACTTGATGAACAATCAACTCAACATCTCCAAATATTTTTATCTCCTCAATCTTCATGTCTTTGGCAACCCTCAAATCCCAAAAAAGATCCTCATATTCTGCCACATTGTTTGTCGTTTCAAATTCCATATTGTAAGGTAGATATATGGTCTCTTGGGTAGGGGAAATCAAAACTACTCCAGCACCAACACTCTCCCTAGAAGAGACTCCATAAAAAAAAATCTTCCAAACAAAGGTATTGGGAGTAGGATTTTCACAAGAGGTAATAAGATTCTTTCTAATTTCAATAGGTATTTGAGGAGCATTGGTGAGAGGTAACATAATAGTTCCTAAATCAGTATCAACTGAAAAAATCGGGTGGTTGGTAGGATTTGCTTCATCATTGATAATGTAAGCAAGTTGTGCTTCCCTATAAATCCTTCTATGCCCCCCCCCAAACAAAGGAATGGTGGCATATGAAAGATCCATCTACAAATTCTCCCCTAGTCTTTTGATCCAAGATATAGAAAAGAGAATTCCAAACTTAGGGGGTACATCAACCACCACAATATGCATAACCACACTTTTCATTGGCAATTGGAACGAGACATCGAGGTCTTTAATAACCCCAAAAAACTTCACTTTTTTGGATTCAAATGAGTATAGGTCATGGTAGGTTTTTGTAACCTCCAACCCAAGCTCATCCATGACAGCCTTAGGCATGAGATTATGAGATGCTCTTGAATCCATCAAACAACAATGCAACACTTTATCATGAATGTTCAATGATGTATAGAAAGAAGGGGAGGAGTCATCCATATCCTCTATCATAGGTCCTAGAATGACAATTTTTTTTCCATCTTGGAGTTTTACTAAGTCTGTGGGATGAGATGAAGGTTCAGGCTACAACATTTTGGAAAGATACCTTTTGAAATCCTCATTCTTAACTAGTTCCAAGAAAGGTATAGGGATTTTAATCTTTTGAATCTCATTCTCAAAGCTAAAAGATCTGGGCATCCAACAACTTTTTCACTTCTTTTTCCATAATAGGCAACAACGTGGGATTTATTTGTCTGAGTTTCTGCTTAAAAGGCTTAGTCTCTTCTTTCAAAGGGATCTTATGTTCAATGATGTTGGTGTCATTTGTTCTCAAATATTCATATTTCCAGGCGAACACATAAACAAGCTCTTTCAAAAGCTTGACATGTTCAACCCTTTGTTCATCTGAAAAACTGCTAGACAATTTAACATACTTTGGATCCTCTTCTATTCCTAAATTGCATTCGGTCACATTGGCATTTTTAGTTGAACCTTTAATCTTTACAACCACATCATTCCTATCAAACAACCTCTCCAAAGGGATACATCATTTTGGAATATGGTTACTGGGTAACTGAATAATATGATGGTCAACAATTTTATTCAGAAAAATATCAGCATGGGTTTAATCTTTACAACCACATCATTCCTATCAAACAACCTCTCCAAAGGGATACATCATTTTGGAATATGGTTACTGGGTAACTGAATAATATGATGGTCAACAATTTTATTCAGAAAAATATCAGCATGGGGGATTTCTTTAGTATCCTAATCTTGATCAATATGCAAAGCAGAAAATTCATCCATAGTCTCAAGAAATATTTTTATCTCAAGTTCATCCTAAAAAACCTTCCAATGTTTGACATTGTTAGGAATATAGGATCTATACTTTACTTCCACATCATACTTGAGTTTTGGGAGCAAGGAACCCTGAAACTACTTGCTAGGACAACCAAGGAATCTGCTATAGTGTTCTCCTCTCTTGGAACAAATGAGATATTAAAAACCAAGAAGAAACTATCAACAAGATCCCAAAATTAATTTTTGTAGATCCTCCACCTGAGGTTTTTATCTTGATACAGATTTTTGACTTGATGAACAATTAAATCAACATCTCCAAACACTGCTAGCTCTTCAATCTTCATGTATTTAGCAACCCTTAAACCTAAAGCAAGAGCCTCATATTCTTCCACATTGTTTGTTGTTTCAAATTCCATATTGTAATACAAAGATATGGTCTCTTGGGTAGGGGAAATAAAAACTACCCTAGCACCAACACTCTCCCTAGAAGAGGCACCATAAAAAAACAACTTCCAAATAGGGGTATTAGGAGGAGGATCTTCACACGAGGTAATATGATTCATTCTAATTTTAATAGGTGTTTGAGGAGAATAAATGAGATGTAACATATTGGTTCCTAAATGAATATCAACTACAAAAATGGGGTGGTTGGTAGGATTTTCTTCGTCACTGATAATGTAAGCAACTTGTGCTTCCCTATAAAGCCTTCTATGTTCCCCCCAAAACAAAGGAATGGTGGATTATGAAATATCCATTTGTAAAGTTCCCCCTAGCCTTTTGATCCAAGATCTAGACAAGAGAACCCCAAACTTAGGGGGGACATCAACCACCAAAATATCCATGAACACACTTTTCATTGGCAATTGGAACAAGGAAACAACCAGGTCTTTGATAACCCCAAGATACTTCACCTTCTTGGAATAAAATAAGTATAGGTCATAGTATTTTTTTGTAACCTCCAACTCAAGCTCATCCATGAAAGTCTTAGGAATGATATTATGAGATGTCCCTGAATCCATCAAACAATTGTGCAACACTTTATCATTAATGTTCAATGATGTATATAAAGGAGGGGAAGAGTCATCCCTATCCTCTACCAAAGGTCCTAGTATGACAATTGGTTTTTCATCTTGGAGGTTGATTGAATCTATGGAATAATATGAAGGTTCAGGCTGTAGAATTTTGGAAAGGTACCTTTTGAAATCCTCATTCTCAACTAGCTCCAAAAAGGGTACATGGATTTTAATTTTTTGAATCTCATTCTCAAAGCTAAAAGAGGAGAGAGGATTCATAATCTCCTTAAATTCCGGGGTAGGGATCTTAACCACTGCCTGGGGGTTTTGTGCCTCTTTTTCTTTGTTGCTAGCTGCCACACCCTTAGCAGGATCCTCTGTTCTAGTATGATGATCAAAAAATTTAGGCTTCCCCTCTTTCTTCTTTGACCTCAATTTGTATCTATTTGGATTGCCACTGGTCCTTTCCCCTTTGATCAGTTCATTTAGTTGGCTATCCATGAGAGACCCTTCATATGCAGATTGAGTTAAATGAGGAGATGAAAAGGTGTCACAAAGACAATGGATTTCAGGGTCAGATTCTTCTTCCTCTCCTTCTTCATTAGTAACAAGGTTATTTTGGAGAGGGGCTTGGATTTTTTGATCATCCCTATTTCTTTGATCTATTTGGATGATATGAGAGGAATTATTGGGTCTTCTGAAATTACCCCTATTATCAACATTCTAGGGGTTCCTATAGCCCTGCTTTCCTTCAAATTTCAATTTCTCCATTTCTACAAAAAGTGATTTTACCAGTTTTGTCAATTCGTCCACTTGAGGGTGGGCAACAGAGGAATCAGAGGTTGAAGCTTCAATCCTACCTTTTATTCTATCTCTATCATATTTACTCCTAATTTTGCCAGGTTCCAATATATTAGAATCTAATTCCAAGGCTGCATCTTGCATATGAGCTAAAGAGGTAGCTCTTATTTCTCTCAACAGGAGGCAAAACTCAGGGTCAAATACACTGGCATAAGTAATCTTGGCAAAGGTTTTTGTAGGATTTATTTCAGTGGGAATATTATTGTACATCTTGTTAAACCTATTTGAGAAGTCCAAAATATATTCCCCCTCTTTTCTCTTAAGTGACCCAAACTCTGTAATATAATAAAGAAAATATTTTTTATTCCCCCAATTCCTCAAGAATGAATCATTCAGAGCCTCAATCCCAGCAATAGACCTAGGAGTCAAACCCCTAAACCATTTCCTAGCCTCACCATCAAGTCTATGTACAAAAACTCTCATCCACACATCTTCATTTTCAATGTTAAGATTATATGCATAACTATAAAAGTATGAAAGGTGTTCTTCTGCATTTATGTCTTCCTCCCCTATGAAATTGGGCATATACTTAAGGTAGTATCTAGCTGGGAGAGCATTCATAGGCTGAGGTAAAACAAGAGGGGCATATCTAGTAGCCACTATGGCATCCATCATGTTTCTAGGAATATTAGCACTTACCATTTGGATGTGAACTGTAGGAGAACAAGGGGGAGATGGAGTTTGGGCAAGTAGGACTGTAGTTGTGTTTCTAGGGGAAGGGGGAAGCGGTTGAGTGTTGGAGGATAATGGTATGGGGTTTAAGGGAAAATAAGTTTCCCCCTCTTTATATACAACAACTTTGATAGGATGAGGAGTAAGAAAACCCAAAGTGGGAAAATATTCTAAGATTCTTGGTGTAAACCACTTTACAATATCAAGGGAAACAAGGGTGTCAAAATTTTTTTCTTCCAAATGAGGCCTGGAAGGGGAGAATTCAACAAGAAGTATTTCAAAATATAAACTTCTGGAAACTCCAATAGATGGTATAAAAGGAATATTACATACAACTACTGGAGTTTTAAGAGAAGAATCATGTAAATTACCAGAATCACCTGGTACAACACCTGAAATCCATTCTTGGGAGGTCTTTCATTTATTGATAATCTTCTTTGAGTCAACTTCAGGTGTTTCCAGAGGCATTTGTAGAGTATACCACGTGTGTCTACCTTTGGGAGCCACAACTTAAACAATGGAGTCACTAGGTGCAAGTTGCAATATTCAAGGTACCGATTTCTGATGCACCTTCAGAATCAAAATTTCTTTATCGTTCAATCTTAGGGAAAAGTATTCAATTCATTCCCCGATAATAATGCCATGAATGTTATCACTGAGAGTCACCCTCATACTGGAAAAGGATAATCCCAGTACCCATAAAAATGTTTGTGGAGGTAGGTTTATGAGTGGTGGTCAAATGGACAAAGCTCGGTACAAGAATGTTTAAACATGAAAACTAGACAAGAAATTCATAAGGAAATGAGGTCCTCATTAACTTCATTCAGTGGTTTAAAGTTAAGGGTGAGAAGAAGGAATACTTAGTGAGAAAGGTGGACAAGTCTTCCATGAGCATCCGACCTTCAAGAATCTTGGTGAAGAAAAAATCAGGCATAAGAGCACTCTTGAACTTAAGTTTCATACACTGAAATATATCACAACAACATAGTAATCAAAACGCCATTACTATGAGACTACAACAACTTGTCTAGATCCTCTCAACATAAGAAGAAACAAGGTAACAAAGAAAATACTAAAACTAGTCACAACAATATTGTAATCAAACCTACATTACAATACAACTAGAACCCTCGTTCAGATCCTCCATGCACGAGTTTTTCAGCACATATTAAACAAGATGATGAAATAAATTGAATTTTATTAATCTGAAAGTCTCAAGTCCCATACAAAACCAGATAACAACTCTACTATCAAACTATTAAAAAATAGGGGGCTCTGCTCAACCATCAATGACCATAACGAAATATTGAACTGATCTATTTATACTCAGATCAATCCACACCTATCGGGAGTGTAGTCTGGCCATCCCATTCAAGGATTTTCGTCTGAGCATCCTTATGTTAGTCTATGAATGTTTCCTTCTGTCAGACGCAAGCTCAGATTAGTATGGGCCTGCAAGAAGAAATTGTCCATCATGGTACCTCGAGATGACAGTTATATATCCTTGGCCATAGATTTCAAGATTCCTATTTATGGACTAATATGAGGTTTCATATACTGGTCCTTTCTTCATTAAATGGATCTTCAATGGTATTGGAGTGTGACTAGATGACTACAAGAATACTACCTATCATTGTTGGATATGACATCATATGCACATGTGATTTTGGGGTTGTTGAAAGAAGTTTGGATCCACACCGCTTTCGGGCCCGAAATGAACCATCTGTCGTCATGCATCCACCCTGTAAAACTATGGTTAGGATTTTGGCTTTCTCAAGTCCTTTTAATGATGGAGCACGTTGTGGCCCTGAAATTATTTGAGGCCATTGATCTAAATGAGATCTGATATCCGGGCACACCTGTTATTTTAGCACCCCCCGCCAAATTTTTATCCGCCTTCCAATTGTGGAAACCTTCCAACTGTGTATAGTGATGGCACCAAATTGAAGTGAATGGGGGATTTCTGCCTATGCAAAGTGCACTCTCCTACTTTCCTGCGCTCATGGTTGTCAACGATGACCTTGGAAAACTTCATGTGATAAAATATACAAACCTAAAACTTTGATAATAGACTAGAATTTAAATCTAAAATGCTTGACAAGGTATAAACAAGACTCAAATATTTAAACTACTCAACAAAAAATAGAAAAAATCTAGAAAAACAAGAAAAACAAAGGAAATAAATTAAAACTAACCCACAAAGGAGATAAATCCCCAGTATGGTCACTAGTTCTATTATGGGGGGAATCCCCTATGAATATGGGTTAAATCCACAACAAAGCACTAACCATTTAAAGATTAAACCAAAACCTAGAAATGGCAATGAAATATTTTTAACTAGCTCAATCAATTAACTAACTAATAATAACAAGGAAAAAGAGACATGCTAGGTGTCCTACATCTGATGAATATCCCTTGGTTGAAAACCTGTTGCATTCCTTCCAAATTTTTCCTTTGATAATATGCAAAACACTCAAGTAGAAAACTACCAAGAAGAGCAGTTATATAATAACTAACATTTATGAAAATGACTAAAAACAAAGATGCCTACAACAATTAATGTTCTAATAAATAAGATATTCAAACATGATCATTATATATTAAAACACAAGTATTTCATAAGAAAGAGGTATATTTATTATTAGACAACATAATATAGGTAGTTATCACCCGCACCTATTGTGGCACTACTATGAGGCCAAAATCCAGGTCCCTCCACCCAAGTCACTGATTACAAGTTACAACTTCAACTTCGATGCTTATGAAGACCCAAAGAAGACAAAGAGAATTTTTTTTTTTTTGAGAAAAAATCATGTGTATGTGACTTTCAATGAAGAAATACGAGTATACACACATTGCATAATTATTAGGGTGCATACATGTCAAAATTTATTGTTTTTGAAGAATCCATAGGAGGTAAAGGAGATTAATGTCTGCAAATAGGATAGGGAGAGACCAAACAAGTCATCGGTACAAATGTGGTGGAAATTGATGCCATAAAATATGATGTGCTTCTTCTTTCATTCCTAATTATTTATATATTGATGATTCTTCCAACTTCAAGTCCATGTATGAAGTTAAACCATATAATATTATTTCTGTAATTTTTTAAATTCAAATCGATTTATCCCAAAATGAAAATAAAGGAGAATATACATGAAATATGAAAAAAATTATAACTCTTATTTGTATGTTGTACAAATATATGTAAGGGAGTCATTTTAAATGGATAATGTTTGGCAAAAGGAAATTGACAGGGGGATTGTTTAATCCAAGTTTCATGCTCCCATTGGGTGGAAATGATACAATCATTTATATTTGTGGTGAATAATTGTAACACACCCAACCCTGTAAACTTACTTAGGCTAGTGGGATGTCATATTTCCTCTTCCTCTTGTCCTAAAGCCTCGATTATGAACCCTTAGAACCTCTGTCCATCACTGTGTAGACAATAAATTCTCTTATCACAACATTTGATTGCATCGAATATACTTACTCAACACCCAACTTCTTGGTAGATCTGCATCAGAAGGATGCCACACTAACCATGAAACAAATATTCCCAATTCTATGGTTGAGATTCACATGTTGCAACCATATCGACGTTGGCAATGAATCAGGTTCTATACCCATTGGGAAGGCAAGCTACTTCACCCACATTCTATCTCAATCACATTTTTCTGATGGACTTGTTCTCGATAGAACCAATTATCCTCAGTAAAATAAATTGATGGCCTCGATCAAATCAATATGTCGAACCACGTGATGGATTATGCCTCACCCATCCATCATATGGCATGTTGTTAGGTGGGGTCCTTATAAAATATATGGTTGTGGTTGTATCGTAACACCTTTATCATGGATCAATGGTTCCTATCCACTTGAGGTCCTCCACCATCGAAATGCACCTACTCCAAGTGATCACAAGACTTTCCAATTGGATCTTCTATGATGGAATTATTCCAACATATTTGATGGTCCTCTGATAGTCAGGGATTACTCATAACCCCACAACTTCATGGTATTTACCATTTCCACTCTTTTTTTAGGTTTTATTCTATGGAATGGATCATTCCATATCCAATAACTATAAACCCATTGACACCCTCACCAATACATCTATAGTTCTCTCAGGGTTGGGTTTCCTCCATCAAAATCATCTCCTAGACCCACTTCCAAACCTTACTCATCCCCTTTTTCTCAATGGACTTGTCATCCTAACACTTGGGCATCAACGACCTATATCCCATTGGCTTAACCTATGTTATATCAATGACCTCCAATTACATGGGACCTTCCCATTAGAATTATCCTAGTATTTTTCACCTTGATATTTCCTAACACCACCTCCTTCTGATATGATTTTTCTCGAGGATGATATCATCAAAGAAATTTATAGATCTTCCCTTCTTCTGAATCAAAAACTATTTTTCTCATAGTTTTCAACAAGTGTTATCAACCGATTTAAAGGATTTTCTAAGACTTAGAAATCCTACAGTCCTTCTAGAATATCTATGCCATAGTTTAACTTGATTCTTTTGGGCTCATAACCACTCTACAATTGACTAGGAATACTCTACTCCAAACACCCAAATGAATATCTTGCATCTTGCAAGATTTCCATTCAAAATCAGGGGGAAATCATTGGTTTAAAGGATTTTCTAGGACTTAATAGTTTGTCATTCTCTCCTGCAAGGATTTAACTCATTTCCCTCAGGATACTATACCACTTCCCTAGAAACTAGGAACACTCTGCCAAAACACCCAAATGGATATTTTATATCTTGCAAGATTTCCATTCAAGGGTAGGGAAAAATATAGGAATAGTTACCTGTACTAACCTTCCTAATTTGTTCTTTCATTAATTGTTAACAATATTGGAAATTAGGAAGGTTCTTTTATTCCATTTAACTCATAAATTCAACACACATTCATTCAACCAGATATTCAACATGAATATAAAGAAGTCTATAATCATTATTAAGCATTCAACTGGTTTCAAAAGAAAAAATACTTATCTTTTTAGTATTGATTCCAACAAACCAACTAACTAAGGGGAAATTCCTTTCCACCCAAACATAGGATATGATACACTATTCCTTTATAAAACATGCCACCCCCATGCAATGCCATGATACCACCAGGGGACTATCTTAGTTGACTTCCAATTCAAGAAATTGTTTAGGAAGGTCACTCTCCTTCACTCTACTAGCAACAAAAAAAGTTTCCCTCTTCCCATTGAGATCAAGACCTCCACAAGTTTATCATGTACCTTATAAAATAGATTTACTTTGTTAAAGGGAGCCCATTCTTTGCTACATAGTCCCTCAATGACCTCCCATTACCAGTGTCACAGTCCTCTATTGCTCCAATCACGGTCAAAGTCCTATATTTATCTAGTCTAGATACGGGTCTTCTCTGTCCTAGGGTGACCCTCCAACTCTTGGGAAAAATTTATATTTTCTTCATAAAACATTCCCAGATATTCTATGTTATTCAGATTCGTGTGCATGATCTCCTATTTCTCATTTTCAATGTCTATTTGTTAGTCTGCAACTCACTTATGCATGAAATTAATCTCTTTTCTTCTATGCAGTTCCATCTCTGCATGTCTATGTGCTCTTTGTCTTCTCTTTTACAGGTTATCCGTTTCTCTCTTTTGCATGTGCATCACTCTCCTTCTTCTTCTCTATGTGTGTTATTTTTCTTCCTTTACCCTCTTCTTCCTCATTCCTTCTTCTCCAATGGAACATTCTCCTCCTCCTTGGGATCCTCGATGACTTATGTTAGAAGCAAGCCAACACTGTCAATCTTCTGAATTGAAGGGGAAAATATTGTGCATCCTTCTAGCTATATATTTAGTCAACCCTTCACTCTTCCAAGTGCCAAATTAGTCAATATTTATTACTACTCAATCACCCAACATGATCACCATTAACATGCTCTGTGGGTCAATGCATTCCAAGTACATTGGGTAGGTAGTGTATTCAATTCATGCAAGTGTAGGATAGATTGTTGAGAAAGCTTCACATTTTCCTCATTGAAACTTCCCAGTTCCACCTCACTAGTTCCACTTGTTGTATCATGGCCAATACTCAAGGATTCCTTCATAGTTAGTTTTCTGGTGTTTTAATTATCATAAACATAATACATTCTTCATAAATAACCTTTCACAATCATGGGGGAAATTGGGGTGTTACATTCGCCTCCGCCTTGAAGAAACACTTTCCTCAGTGTTTAAAACACCACATATATACATTTTTTATACATAAAACAAAAATGAGTATGTCATCATCAGGGCATATTCTAATTCCCATGTGGCCTCATCTACTCCAAAATTCTTCCATTGCACCTTGACTTTCATGATGACTCGGTTTCAGAGTAATGTTTCTCTTCTATCGAGGATGAATTGAGGTTAGGTATAGAATTATCCCTCTAGTTCCACCTATATCACAGTATAATAAATACTATGATTAGAATCATGAATATACTTCTTTAATAAAGACAATGGAACACATTGTGGGATTTAACAATAGGTGGCAGGGAAAGTCTATATTCCACTTGTGCCACTCTTTCCAAGACTTCAAACAGTCCACAATAGTGGTGTGGTAACTTGGCACGATTTCCCATCCCTAGGGATCTCCTTTTGGGTTTTACCCTGAGATACACATGATCTCCCACCTTGAAATACTTATGATTTCTTTAACTATTTTCATAGTTCTTTTGACTATCCTAGACTACTTTAAATTTTTTCCTTACTCTGATTATTTCTTTCTCCATTTCCTTTATCAAGTCTAGTCCAAGTGTGATCTTATCCACTAGACTATCCCAACTAATTGAAAATATGCATTTTCTTCCATATAGAGCCTTGAATGGGCTCATGTTTAATGATTCATGATAACCATTGTTCTAGGAAAACTATACTAGGGGTACATATTCCTCCCATTGTTTGGGATGATGCATGGTATTCATTCTCAACATGTCTTCCAACACTTTGTTCACCTTTTTAGTATGACCATCCATTTTAGGATGGTAGGACATGTCGAATGTTGTATGCATTCCCAATCCTACAAAAAAAGATTTCCATAAATTTGAAGTGAACTTCACATATCTGTCTGAAGTTATGGTCTTGGGAAAACCATGAAATCTAAAATTCTCTTACATAAAAATATTAGCAACATCTATATCTTTAAAAGTTGATTTTATGGGAATAAACATATCCACCACTACCATGATTTCATCATGTTGTCCAATTGTCTTCAGAAAACCAATAATAAAATCCATGAATATTGTCTCCCATTTCCATTATGGAATTTTCAATGGTTGCAACAATCTTGCAGGGTGCTTGTGTTCAACTATTACTTGTTGACACTCCAAACAGTTGGCGATATACTCAACAATATATTGCTTCATTCTTGGCTAGTAATACAATTTCCTCACTATTGTTATAATTTTATGATAACTAGGATGACCCACATCAGGTCTCTGATGAAATGTGTTCATGATAAAGTTCTTCAACTTTGCTAAATCATGCACGTATAACCTATTGTTATACATCAGTAGCTCATTTTTTGTACGTTGATATCCCTCATACTTCTTCTCACCGTGCTCTTGCTGCAAACCTTCTCTTACCATATTTAGAAACTTATGTTCTTGCAAGAGAATTTTTATTCTCTGCATGATGTCATACTCACCTACACTTGTTTCTACTAAGTGCATTGTCTATACACTTATGTTGAGTGCATCTTCTACTCTATTCTCTTTCCCCTTTATCTGTTTGATCTCAAAATCAAACTCGCGAATCATTGCCATCCATATGGTATATCTAACATTCAACCGTGCCTTATCAAACAACTATTTCATACCAAAATGGCATGCCATCAAGAAAAACCTTCTTCCAAGCAAGTAATGCTTCCACATATTCAACACATGCACAATTGATACAAGTTCTAAATCATGGGTGACATACCACCACAAATGCTCATTTAGTTTCCTTGACTCATAATAAATCACTTTTCCTTATTTCATAATAACTCAATTGAGTCTTTCCTTGAAAGCATTGGTGCAAACCAAGAAATCCTTCTGAGGATCTACAATCTTCAAAACAAGGGTGTTTTTCAAAAGATGATTTAGCTTCTAAAAGCTAGCTTCATAGTCTATTGAGCATACAAGTTTTTTCCCCTTCCTCTATAATAAAGTAACGGGATGACAAATCTTGTAGAATCCATTAATAAAAACTCTATAATATCCATGTAATCCCATAAATAACCTTACCTTAGATACATTTCAAGGGGCAAACCAATCCATTATTTCCTTGATATTCTTGAGATCTACTGCCACTCCCTCTACTGAGATTGTGTGGCCCAAATAGTATATTCCCTTCTAGAAGAAATCACACTTTCTATATTTTTCATATAGTTGGTGATCTATCAGCACCATTTAATACCATATTAATATGTTCATCATTCTATTCCTTGGATTTGGAATACACTTGAATATCATCAAAAAACACTAGGATAAACTTATCCAATTACTTGTTGAGAATACTATTCATTAATCACATGAAGGTGGTTGGTGTGATAGTAGGCCCAAATGGAACTACCACAAACCAATAGTATCCATACCTCATTATAAAATCCATATTTTGGTGTCTTTATCCTTAATATTGAATTGGTTATATCCATATCTCAAGTCAATCTTAGATAAGATTGTGGCTCCTTTGAGCTGATAAAAAATATCATCAATTTTTGGAAATTGGTACTTGTTATTGATGGTCATCTTATTCAAATGTTGGTAATAAATACATAACTACAATGTACCATCCTTCTTTTTCACAAAAAGTGCAAGTGCTCCCCACATGGATACACTTGGCCCGATATACCCTTTATCCATCATCTCCTTTAGTTTCACTTTTAACTCTACCAGCTTCAGCATACTCATTTTGTGGGGTAGTTTTGATGTTGGTACCTCTATAGGAACACAATATATTGAAAAATCAAGATATCTCTTAGGAGGAAGTCCAAGAACCTCCTTTGGGAATGCATCTTTAAATTCCCATGGAACTAAGTGGTCCCAACCTTTATCTCCTTTCTTTTTGTTGCATTGAGTACTTGTATTGCATACAAGGGACATATTTGTCAACTAAACATATTAAGTTGTAGTGATAATATCTATCTAACTGAAATTGGCTTCTGAATTCCTTGGAACACCCTTTTGTTTCCTTCTATGTCTTCAAACTCTAAGGTCTCATCATGACAGTTCAAATTTTCCTTATGAAAAACTAACAAGTCCATTCATAACGACACATCATATGATCCTAGAGGTACGATATTCAAGGCTTCTTGAGTGTGTAGTCCACTCATTTCAAATGGATAGGCCTCTATGACCTATGCCACTTTTATTTTAGTCCCTATGGCTAACTAAACCAACCAAGATTTTGAATTTTTATTTCTCTGTATGTGTTATAACCCTAAATTGCACCATATATGCATACGTGGCATTTGGCCCTCTTACTTACTATTTTTTCCAATCCATCACTGAGCATCTCTTCTTAAAAAACATATTTTTGAAGATGTACATGCCCTACACCACTACTACCCGCATACACACACTTGATGCACCACTCCAACTCACGTACATATACTAGTTTTACCATTACAACCGACGTATACCCACAAATGTTGCAAAAATTAAAAAGTTGCAAGGAATTTGTTGATATTACAGGCTATTGGTTAGTTTTCCAACTGTCCCACTGTCTATAGCCCATCACCCAACCGAATAACCATCCTTTTTTCATATAAAAGGAGTTCCGAGATCTACACTCTTTCCCTACACGACGCTCTTCCGATCTCACCTTTTTCACAAAAAGTGCAAGTGCTCCCCACATGGATACACTTGGCCCGATATACCCTTTATCCATCATCTCCTTTAGTTTCACTTTTAACTCTACCAGCTTCAGCATACTCATTTTGTGGGGTAGTTTTGATGTTGGTACCTCTATAGGAACACAATATATTGAAAAATCAAGATATCTCTTAGGAGGAAGTCCAAGAACCTCCTTTGGGAATGCATCTTTAAATTCCCATGGAACTAAGTGGTCCCAACCTTTATCTCCTTTCTTTTTGTTGCATTGAGTACTTGTATTGCATACAAGGGACATATTTGTCAACTAAACATATTAAGTTGTAGTGATAATATCTATCTAACTGAAATTGGCTTCTGAATTCCTTGGAACACCCTTTTGTTTCCTTCTATGTCTTCAAACTCTAAGGTCTCATCATGACAGTTCAAATTTTCCTTATGAAAAACTAACAAGTCCATTCATAACGACACATCATATGATCCTAGAGGTACGATATTCAAGGCTTCTTGAGTGTGTAGTCCACTCATTTCAAATGGATAGGCCTCTATGACCTATGCCACTTTTATTTTAGTCCCTATGGCTAACTAAACCAACCAAGATTTTGAATTTTTATTTCTCTGTATGTGTTATAACCCTAAATTGCACCATATATGCATACGTGGCATTTGGCCCTCTTACTTACTATTTTTTCCAATCCATCACTGAGCATCTCTTCTTAAAAAACATATTTTTGAAGATGTACATGCCCTACACCACTACTACCCGCATACACACACTTGATGCACCACTCCAACTCACGTACATATACTAGTTTTACCATTACAACCGACGTATACCCACAAATGTTGCAAAAATTAAAAAGTTGCAAGGAATTTGTTGATATTACAGGCTATTGGTTAGTTTTCCAACTGTCCCACTGTCTATAGCCCATCACCCAACCGAATAACCATCCTTTTTTCATATAAAAGGAGTTGTTGGGGTCTCATTCCTAACATAAGCATAACAATAATGCAACTCTGCCTGTTTCAGATACCTTGGAATTTGCAGCCACCTTGTGAGTTTTGAGCCAGAATTGTCCATTATTGTCGTTTTCCTCCATTATAATCCTATGCCATTTCCCTAGAGAAAGGTGTGAGAGGAGAAAGATATGTGGAAGCGCAGTTGGATATTGGTGAAAAGGAGCCCAGACCAGGTTCGAGGAGAGGTTGTTGATCTCATTGTAAGTAAACTTTGTGATATTAATAAAAGGAATACTTTTTTTATCCTGCAATATGATGTGTTCAATATTTATGTTTGATTTATGTTTTATAATGGCATCTGACCCACTAATTCATATATGATATACATGTTTGTAGTTTCTTGTTTGTATTTTTTTGAATGCGTGTCAGTCTTGGGAGGAGACTTGTAGTCAAGGAGACATTGAACATGAAAGGATCGACACCAGAAACAGAGTTTAAGGTAGAGTTACCAGGTCTTTTTACTTTGTATTTCTTGTGTGAATGTGGGGCATATTCAGGGTAGTCTAAAGAGTAGGAGAATTTTAGATAGTTAGATCTTCCTACATGTTGAACCCTATTGTAGTCCATAGGGGGGTTTTCCTGCTATAGCAGTATGAAACATGCTTCAACAATTTGAGGTGAAACGTAACTAATATTACAACCAGGGTCAATCCAAATATAAATGGATTGATTGGAAATTATAAATTCTAGCTCCACCATAAAAGATTAGTGGTTTGCTTTTCGATTCTTATTAGTTGTGTATATCCTTGGCACACTTCTATACACATCATTGACCATAGTAGCCTCTTGAACATGATAAAATATTTTGTTTTCATGCTATCTATGAGGGAAATCTCTCAACAAATGTGCTTCTCTGCAACCCCAAAACTGTACAAATCCTTTTTTTTGTTCTTATACTCTTTCTCTTGCCTACTCTACTAGCCTATTTACACTATGAAATGGAAATTTCTTCTACTACACACTTATGCTCGATTAATCAAATTGAGCACCTTTCTTGGAATTATTATATTGGGATAATTTAAATCCCTTCTTTTGAAATATGTTTTTATACTTTCTCTTTCAATCCTTAAGAGGCTCCTCCATTTTCTTGGATTGATAATGAAAACACTTATCCTTCCTAATGGTGTCCTCCAAGTTCTTAGGCTCATCAAATTTAATCCTATCATTATAGGACTGTTGGCCCTTGGTTATGGAAGGAAGCGAAGAACAAGGAAGAAAAGGTGAAAAGTGAACTTCGCGGAAGACATAGTAACTGTCACTAGGTCGAAGTTAGAAAAAGAACATAAAATATGGAATGAAGTACGAAAATGCAAGCCATTGGACGAGGAGATCGAGTATGACATATCAGCAAGGAAGATGGATCAAGGAAAAATTAGCAAGTGGAAAAATCCACCATTGGATGCTTTGGAGCACCACGCGAGAAGGAAAGAAAGACAGGCTGGCGAAGCCCCAAAAACGCTGGTCAAGTTGACCTAGGGTTTTAGACACCTAGTGTTTTGGTATCTAGGGTTTTGGAACCTAGGTTCCAGCCTAGGGCTATCGGTGATGTATTGTAATGTATAAATAAAGTTCAAGAGGACCTGGGTCGGGTCGGTACAATATTGTTGTTGATCTAGCTCTATTGTTGTGGTGAGATATTATTGTGTAGAGAGAGAGAAGTGCTAAGTGAGAGAGCCTTTTGGTATTGTAATATATTCAGCTGTGTGCGAAGGTCAAGTCTTGCAGCTAGGTGCACAGGAAGGGGAGAGAAAGAGAGAAGAAGAAAGAATATCTTCTAGCTGAGAGTGCAGACAAGAAATGTATGCTTTACCTTAATAAATCATAAGCATAGTTCTGTGGATGTAGCCCTAGAGAGAGGGTGAACCACGTATATCTTATGTTGTGTGTGTGATTGATGCTTGATCTCTATCACTGTAATATTGTTATTTCCATTGTTGTATCAGATCAAACATATAACTTTGTAGGGTAGAGCTAGCTTGATAAGTGATAGATGCATGTTGTGTTGCTATTGTACTATATCCACTTGATATTCCCCTGGTTGTAGACATATATTTCCTGCAACCCCCTCTTAGCTACTTTGGATGAGACTTCATCTACTTTGTAGGTGTTTCCAAAAGGGCCAGTAGCTAGGGCTTGTTGGTGCGCTCTTCGAGTGAACCCTAGATCTTCCCGTGTTCCAACAAATGGTTCTATTTCCAGGACAGGAATCTTCGTGAGGGAATGTCAAGGTGGTTCCCATCGAATACATAGATTCATAAGTGGATAGAATATCAAGAGAGGGACTTCGCTGAAGCCCATAACAAGAACCCTAAGCTAAGTACTGAAGATTGGCTACAAAGATACATCTTCACCGACATTCACAAGATCTTCTTTGGAGGAATCCATCAGGAGTTGTCTGAGTGGTTGGATAGGTTAGAAGATACCCAGTTCAAGATCAAATCTAGAATCCCTGTGGTTTGGACATCGACGTTGATCCAGAAGGTCAAAAGAGTCGATAAGATTGTATCCAGAACAATATATCATTGGTTTGATAGTACCATTGGAGAGTATATCACCGAGTTTGTTGTTGACAGAATAGAATTTTATAGACAAGCCGAGAGATGATTTTTCAAAGGACCCAGAGGAAAATTTTTGCAATTTATGAAGCTAAGAATCAAGATGTTGTTGCATGAAAAGAATGTCTTGAAGATACAGTAGATCGAGTGGATTTGAAAAGACTAATGTTCAAGAATTCAGACAACGACAACGACACATATGTCGGACATACACACAGTGGGAGAGTATTTCGAGGGGTTCACCTTAAGACCCTGTTTAAGAAAAACTACGAAGAAGAGGGTTTCTACATTGGAGAAGAGGAAAATCTGGCAGACGAAGAGCACTCAGAACCCACTAGGATAGAGGAAAGAGAAGCCAAAGAATCTCTCCAGGATGAGCAAAAAACTTCAGGAACTACAAAAACTGTTGAAGTAAGTACTATTAATCCTCCTGTTATTTAAACAGCACTAGGTAATCAAAATAATCAGAACCACCAGAGTCCTCAAAGGATTGTGACTAGTAGCTCAGCATCTACTCAGAAAGGAAACCTAGGTAGCTCTATGGAAGATGAGATGAGGCTCCCTATATTTAGGGGAGATGGATCTGAAGATCCTGATCAACATTGGTTTATGTACGAAGCTGTATGGAATATTAAAAATGTCACCGATGAAGTTGTTAAAAGGACCCATTTCAGCACTACCCTAAGGGATCGCACACTGAGTTGGTACATGAATCTTGTCCAAGGACTTGTGCAGCCTAAGACATTGGGAGAGATCAAGAATGTGTTGATTGCAGATTTCAAGAAAACTAAGTCAGAGTCTCAATGTATTACAGAACTGAAGGAGATCAAGCAGAAGGTGGTCGAACTAGTATGGGATTTCAATCAGAGATTCAAAACCTTAACAGGTCGATTAACTTTTTAGATTCCAGATGAATAGAATAAATAATGTTTCATCGCTACCTTGTTACCACACATCATATTTCCTCTGATGCAGTAGAAGATTGCTTCGTAGGATGAGGCATTGGAGATCACCATGAATCTAGAATCAACCCCTATGGGAGAATCCAACTCAGGTATGAGCTAGATCTTGAGCCAACTAACTAGTTTATCTCTATAGGTCAAGGATATGAATAAGGACAAGGGGAAGGACAAAAGAGAAGATATCTGGTGTGTAAGATGAAAATCAAAAGGTCATGATAAGGAACACTTTCCTTTATTCCATGAATATTTGGCCTCAGGAGCACCGAGCCCCTTGAAGCAATTCAACCTGCCCTAGTGTGAAGTATGCAGAAATAGGCATCACACAAGTGAGTGTTATTACATGCAGAAGTATGTTCAGACTCCCACAAATTTATATTGCACATTATGTAAGTTTGTGGGGCACGACGATAGGGATTGTAGGGCCTATGACCTTATGCACGAAAGATCGAGGTACATATACAAGATCCAAGGTGAATCACAAGAAGAAAGAAACACTCTGCAGTATAACTCCCTAGGAAGAGGAAATTTCAATCCTCGTGGTGGATACATATGGCGAGGACGAGGAGGAGGAACGGTCCAAGTCCAAGGATAGATCATCTGTTACAACTGCATGCAACCAAGACACTTGGCAAGGGATTGTCAGAATCCTTGCACTACATGCAGCTATTGCATCTCGTTTGACCATGTTATAGAAGATTGCCCTGTGTTTCTAGCTAAGCTGCAGGAAAGATGAGGACCTCAACAGAATCCACAAGTGCAATTGATATATGTTGAGCCTCACAGGGAAGACCCTAAAGTCGTTGTTATCACTCAAGGAGGCACTGCTACAGGAGAGGATAGAATGACTCAAGGAAAGATTGTAGAATATGGAAGGCTATAGAGAAGACCCAAATTTTCGATGCAAAGAAAGAAAGACAAATATTTGAGGAAACAAGACAAGAGTTCAAAGAAGATCAAGGTTCCTCATCAAAAATACAACCAAAAATAAAATAATATGGAATGCCTTAGGAATTTGATCAATCTGCTTTTCCATAGGAGGGAAACTGTTATAACCCTATATTGCACCACACATTCTTACCTGGCATCAGGCCAACTCATATCCCTTCTTTGCCAAAATACTGCTGAAGAGACTCTTTGAAAATCCTCTTGAATAAAGGCCCACATGCCCTAATCCATTACTGCACGCGTGTACATGCTGGCTGACCCAAAACAACCCGTGTGGACCGACAAAGGCATGAAAAAAGGAAAGTTGCTGACGGAACAAAAATATATGGGTGAGTTAACTGAAACTCTCGACCATGCATGGTCGAGGGTTCATCCAAATACCTAGCTCCTTCTAGCCTATAAAAGAAGAGGTAGGGGTACCATTTGGAAGAGGAAAAATATAGCAAAGAAACTCTGCCCATTTACGTATTCCCATTGTCCCAACCCTTTAGCCTTTCCTAATGCCAAAGGAGATTTAAAGCAAAGCAGTTGAAGGACAGAAGAAGAGGAGCCCAGGATCAGGTTCAAGGAGTGGTGGCCGGTCTCAACTTTTGTAAGTTGACTCATTTTAAGTAAGAAAGAGAATGCTTTTCCCGTCCCAATTCATGAAATTTTTATGGTTTGATTAGTTTATGTTTGATTTCTAACCCGTTAGTATATAAGTAGTATGCATGCATAGTTGTTTTTCGTCTTGAATGCAGGTCAACTTTGGAAGGAGTATTGCAAACAAGTAACCAATCACAATGGAGAATCGACATCAAATGCCAGTAACAAGGTAGGTTGATATTTCCATGAATTTACTAAGAAAAGGGGATTTAAATCTAGGGATGAAGGTAGAAAGTAATATCTATTCAGTCATATCTGCATGCAAAGTCTGAACTCTATTTGCTGGTCCGTAGGGTGTTTTTCCCCAACAACAGAAACAAGGTAAGGAAGCTCATGGAATTTTTATGCACCTGCATTAAGTTGATTCAGGATAAAGGCACAAGAGCTGCAAAACTTAATCAGATAGTATGAACTAGGAAAGATAGACCCCTTTCTGAATAGGGCAGTACATCAAATCAGAAAAAGGAGAAGGACAGAGAAATAATTACACTTGAATGCTCAAATAGGAGAGTATGATATAGACTATGTGGTCCTCAACTTAGGGTCGGAGGTCAATGTCATGATGAAGCAAACTTGGGCACTGATGGGGAAACCGAAGTTGATCTACTCCCCTATCAGGCTTAGGATGGCTAACCAGCAAGCTGTCAGCCCCTTTGGCAGATTAGAATAGGTGCATGTGGACATCGATGGAGTGAGAATGTTCACAGATTTCGAGGTAATTGAAATTGTTGATGACAGTTTCCCTTACCTTGCACTGTTAGGAATTGATTGGGCCTTTGATAACTCCACAGTGGTTGATTTAAATAAAATACATATGACATTTTAAATACATGGCCTTCGGTTCATTGCACCCTTAGATCCAGATGAGGGTCCACGATATACATATCCCATCAGAGAAGAAGACCACGCATACGAACTGGAAAACATATACAAACTGACAGCAAGACAACATGATTACATCAACCCTACATCCGATTGGAATCTGAGCTTGCGAAATGATAGTGCATGTTCATCATATTCAAAAGAAGTGCTAGAGAAATGGAAAAACTAGATGTATGAAGTATCTACCAAAATATGTGCCAAATTAACCAGAGAAGTTCACTGGATCGGCACAACAGTGAGTAACTTACCCACATTTTATGGTTTGAACCCTTTAGAAACCTTCCTATCAGATTTTGAGACAAGTGTACCAACAAAAAAAAAGATTTTTGGCAATGGATGAGGCCCTGAAATCCACACCAGCAGGATGGCTGGGGAAGCATAAAATAAATATCACAGACTGGACACAATGCCAAACTTTGATGACAATGCGGTTCTCATCCCAAGTAGAAAGATACAAAGTGAGATACAAAGGTTGAAGTTGTCCAAAGGACCATGTGAGAAGTTGCAAAGAATCTTGGAGAAATATTCCTCAAGAACAGTGAGTACACAGATTCATTAACACGCTGGATATGACCCCTATCAACTAGTACCTTCAAGCGGAACTGCGCCTCATCACTATAGACTGGGAAGGTATGACTTAGAATTTTGTAACCACCTTTTTATTTGAAAGTGAATATCCTTCAGTAGACCAAACCTTACATATTGTGAGATAGAAGGTATTCAAAGAGGCATCTAGCCTCCCTATGCAACAGGAAGAGGACGAATGGACTGCGCCTCTCCAAAAATTACAGAGTTTCTACAACATCAATGTCAACAATGATGATCCCAGGAAGGTAAACATCACTGAAACAGAAGGACAAAGAGATGTGGAAGGATTGGGAGTTGAGATAGCATTTATTGGTCAGCCAATCAAGATTAAAAAAGTCAATATTGGGACAGAGGAGATACCAAAGCTTTCCAATTTCAGAGATTACTGGGATGTTGCTACCATTGACAAGATTACAGAGTTGTTGCATGAATATCAGGATTTGTTTCCTACCAAGTTCACTGATATGAAAGGTATCAAAGGTCCTATGGGAGAGATGAGGATACCTTTGAAACCAAGTGTGAAGCCAGTCAAGAAAAGACCCTACAGATTGAACCCAAAATATAAGGAGAAAGTGAAGATTGAGCTCGACAGAATGCTGGAAGCAGGGATTATTGAACCTATCGAAGAGTCAGAGTGGATCAGCCCTATGGTGGTACAAGACAAGAAGACAAGTGAGATAAGGATATATGTGGATCTCAAGAATTTGAATGATTCCTGTCTGCATGACCCTTTCCCTACACCATTCACTAATGAAGTATTAGACAATGTGGGAGGCGAGGAGGTATATTCTTTTACAGATGGATTTTCAGGATACCATCAGATATGGATTGCTAAGGAGGATCGCCACAAGACCACATTTTCCATAGAATGGGGATCCTATCAATATACAGTGATGCCATTTGGACTGAAGAATTCCCCAACCATCTTTTCCAGGGTGGTGGTAGAAGTGTTCAAAGAGTTTTTGCATAAATTTTTAGAAGAATATTTTGATGACTGGACTGTGTTTAGTTTGTTGAAAAACCATTTTGAATGTCTAAGGCTAATGTTGGATAAATGTAGGCAATGACAAATTTCTTTAAATATGAAGAAGTGCATCTTCTTCTCACCATTTGGAGTGTTATTAGGTATTGTGTGCAAGAAAGGATTACTGGTAGATCCCTCTAAAATTTCCATCATAGTTGATTTGTCGCCTCCTACTTCATTCATACAACTGCGAACTACACTAGGACATACTAGCTATTAAAGGAAATTCATTAAAGGCTATGCTTAGATCACAACACTGATGGAGAAGATGTTGAAGAAAGACTATCGGTTTGGTTGGACAGACGAATGCCAACAGAAATTCGACACACTGAAACAAAATATGGTTATTGCGCCTATTTTGTTTTTTCCAGATTGGAGAAAAGAATTTCATGTGCATGTCAACACATATTCTATTGCATTAGGAGAAGTATTGGTACAACCTGGAGAAGGGGATATCAACCATTCGTTATCTTTTGCTAGCAAGAAGCTATCTACAACTGATGTTAATTACACCACTACTGAGAGACAAGGATTAGCCATGGTGTACGTGCTGCAGAAATTATGCCACTACTTGTTGGGAGGACACTTTAAAATGTTCATAGATCACTCTGTGCTGAAGTACCTAGTCAACAAGCCAGTGTTGGGGGGGAGAATATACATATGTCTTCTAGTCTTTCAAGAATATGATTTTGAGATCATCGTTAAGCCAGGAAGAATGAACAAGGGCCTTGACCACTTGTCGAGGTTGGAACATGGCGAAGAACCCACCAGTTTGGAGGATACATTGTCAGATGCACAAATACTCACCATTAGAAATATTGATGATCACTTTGTAGACATAGTCCAGTTCCTGTCAATAGGAATGGAACCTAGTGAGTATACAATTCCCCAGAGGAAACAACTAGTGGTGCACGTTGTAGACTTTTCACTAATAGCTGGTCAACTATACAAGATGGGACTCGATGAGATACTAAGGAGATGTGTTATGGAGACAAAGTGACCACTGATCCTCGCAGAAGCTCACGAAGACATCAGAGGAGGACATTATGCAGGGAGAAAAATTGCACAGAAGGTTCTTAGAGCTGGCCTTTGGTGGCCTACCTTACAAAGAGATGCTAAAAATTATGCCAGATCCTATGATGTATTCCAGAGAGTTGGAAAACCACCTTGAAGACATGAAATTCCATAATCACCATAGATGACCCTACAATCATTTGAAAAATGGTCCATTGACTTTGTGGGACCTATAAACCCACTAGGGAAGTGCACAGGAGAAAGGTACATAACTATTGTGACAGAATACCTAACTAGATGGGCTAAAGAAAGAGCAGTAAAGGACTATAATGCAACTACAACTGTACATTTTATATTTGATGACATAATAACCAGGTTTGGATGCCCCAAGACCCTTATGAGTGATCAAGGCCCACACTTCATCAATAAGACAGTCGAAGCCCTGACTGAAGAATTTGCAGTCCACCATCAGAAGAGTACACCTTACCATCCACAAGAAAATGGAACAGTTGAAGCATTCAACAAGATCTTGGAGACTGCACTGACAAAGATTTGTTATGCAAATAGGGATGATTGGGATTTAAGAGTACCAACAGTATTGTGGTCCTATAGAACCACTTGCAAGAAATTAGCAATGCAGACCCCTTTCAAGTTGGTTTATGGTATTGAAGTTGTTGTCCCAATGAATACTTGGTGCCAAGCTTAATAATTGCTTCATTTACAGACATGGATGATACTGGCGCTGTTCGTGAGAGGCTTGCATAGTTGGTTGAACTGGAAGAAGATAGATTTATTATAGGATTCCATCAGCAGGTTCAGAAGGAATGAGAGAAGGCCTATAATGACAGGTACATCAAGAAGAAGGCATTCAAGCAAGGTGATTTAGTATTGTTGTATGAAAGTAAGTTTAAAAAACATCTAGGGAAGTTTAGGACGCATTGTCTTGGACCATATGAGGTCTCCTATGTTACCGAAGGGAGAGATTCAGAATTGAAGACATTGAAAGGAGAGTGGAAGGAAGGATTAGTGAATGGGAGTCAGCTGAAGTTGTACTATGACAACCAACTGCCTTGCAGAACTTAGTAAAATCAAGAAGAAAAGGGTCTAGGTACTAGGTGTAGTTGAAACTGGGTACTAGACACAAAAAAGAAAGTCTGCAAAAGGATGAGAAGGAGGCATAGAGAAGAAAGAAAAAGCTACCCTGGGCAGTCCAAAGTCATATTAAAACAAAAGGATCAGATCTGAAGTGCCTCGGGATGAGTCACAGGTGAGTGTTGGGGGCCTGTTGGCCCTTGGTTATGGAAGGAAACGAATAATAAGGAAGAAAAGGTGAAAAGTGAATTTCACAGAAGACACAATATCTATCATTGGTGTTCGACAACACAGGTATTCCAACAGAGGAAAAACACCTTCAGTAACCACTCACATAACTAGATCAAAGATCAACACACTGATGTTTTCACGTGGTAAAACCCCTATGGGGAAACATCCACAGCCCCAGCCAACGTGGCCACTTGGAGCAGTTTATTAATGCAAAGAAAAATATTATAGAGATATTTTACAAGAGAGTTTCTCACAATCGATCATTGACAAATGACCCTCCATGCTCTTTAAATAGAGATCATGGACCAATCAGGTGTTAAGCCATGGATCAATGGTTGTTATGATCGAGGACAGTATTAACCGTCAGATCACTCTATGTCGGGAACATATCGTGACCGTCGGATTTCCTAACTACAAATGCATAATAATGCATACTAAAGAAACACATTTTTACCTAACAACATATTAGACCAAGTAGATCTTAACTAACTCCTAAGTCCTAAGTGTCTAAATATCCTAACATCCCCCCTTAAGAACAACTTGGGATAAGATTGAAGGATTTAAAATAATAACACAATAGGAGAAGGAAAGAGGCATTAGATCCTATCCCCCCTTAATGACAACTTCCTGAACTCCTAACATAGATCAAATTTTGGAAAACTTCGCTTCTGTAAGAGACTTTGTGAAAATGTCTGCAACTTGATCTTTTGTAGGGAAAAAGAGCACTTCAATAACTTGATCATGAATGATCTTTCTGATGAAGTGCATGTGTAGCTTGATGTGTTTGCTATGTTGATGTTGAACTGGGTCTTTGGCGAGCTTGATGGCACTTTGATTGTCACACCAAAGTCTGGTCAGATGCTGGTGCTGGAATCGAAACTCTGAAAGGATCTGTCAAAGCCACAGGGCTTCCTAACTTGCATTTACCACTACTCAGTACTTTGCTTTTGCTGAAGAAAGTGCAATAGCCTATTGTTTCTTATAGGCCCAAGTGATAGGTCCTAAACCAAGGATGAAAACATAACTTGCAATAGACTTTCGATCATCGGGGTCGCCAGCCCAATCTGAATCAATGAAACCAACCAATAAGGGAGTCCCCCCTGAACTGTAATGTATCCCAAACTGAACAGTACCACGAACATAGCGAGGTATCCTTTTAGCTGGTTTCCAATGGATTTCATGGGGTGTTTGCATATATCGAGCAACAAGACCAACAACAAAGGAAAGATCAAGATGGGCATGAGTCAAGTATAAGAGGCTACCAACTAACTGACGATACAGGGTGGCATCAACTTCAGGAGAGGTACAAGTGGCAGAAAGATTGACTCCAGACTGGAAGGGAGAAGGGGTTGGTTTACAATCGTCCATGTGAAAGAGACAAAGAAGGTCACACGCATACTTAGACTGGGAAAGAAAAATTCCTTCATTAGTTTTCAAAACTTGGAGGCCAAGGAAATAGTGAAAAAGGCCTAAGTCTGTCATTTCAAATTTCTTCTTAAGGCTGGTTTTTACATGGTTTAAAAGTTTTGAGTCACTACTAGTAAGGATAAGGTCATCAAAATAAAGGAAAAGGATGATGAGATGGCTTCCTACTTTCTTGGTATAGACACTAGGATCAGAATGGCATCTAGAGAATCCAGTGGCAATAAGAAAGCTATCCATTTTGGCATTCCAAGCTCAGGGAGATTGCTTGAGACCATAACGAGATTTCTTGAGGCGACAAACAAGGCTAGAGTCATTCTAGATATAACCAGGAGGTTGTTCCATGTAGATTTCTTCTTTCAAATTTCCATGCAAGAAGGCAGATTTAACATTCATCTGATGGACCTCCCATTTATGTGAGGCAGCAAGGGAAAGAACAAGGTGGATGGAATTCATTTTGGCTACAGGGGCAAAGGTTTCATTATAGTCAATGCCTTCAAATTGGGAAAATCCTTTGGCAACTAATCGAGCCTTATGTCTTTCAATACTTCCATCTGATGCATACTTAGTTTGGTATACCCATTTGCATCTAACAAGTTTCCTTCCTTTTGGAAGAGGTACAAGATCCCAAGTATCATTTTCGATTAAAGAATGATAATCTTCATTCATTGTTGTATCCCAATCTGGATGACATGAAGCTTCTGCAAATGTCTCTGGATCATGAGTTTCTGAAACTTGAGCCAAAAGAGAAGAGGCTCGCTGGAACTGTGAATGTGTTTGACACTGATCTAAAGGATCACCGACAAGATCACCAACTGCTTCTCATGTTGAACGGATTGATCTAGGAAGCGGTGGCACTGGTGCTTGTTCAAGTTCAAAGGACTCATCTGGAGGAATGTTAGTAGGCGGAGGTGGATTTTCATCCTCACTTTCATCATCTGAAGAAGAATCCAGAATAGGAACAGAAGAAGGCACAACTATCGAAGATGGCTTGCAGGCCGAAGAAGGCACAACCGCCAAATTAGGCTCGCAGGCCAAGAGATTTTCATCAAATTTAACATCTCTTCTAAGAATAATTTCATTACAATTTGGTTGAAGTCTATAACCTTTGACATCTTCAGAATAACCAACAAATATACACTTCTCACTTTTAGGCTGTAATGCTTTCCTTTTCTCATCAGGAATGTGAGCCCATGCTATACTGCCAAATACACGAAAGTGACTTACATCTGGTTTAATTTTAGTCCAAGATTCTTCTGGTGTTATATTTTTAAGAGCCTTTGTGGGAGTGCGATTGACTATGTAATTTTCACAGTTGTTTGCTTCTGCCCAATACTATAGACTTAATCCCTTAGATTGGATCATACAATTAGCCATTTCTTTTAGTGTGCGGTTCTTTCTCTCAGCAACACCATTTTGTTGTGGTGTATATGGAATAGTGTGTTGCATTTGGATGCCCTGTGTAGTACAATAACTTGTAAAATTATGGTTCACATATTCTCCTCCATTATATGTTCTTAACCTTTGAATTTGATGTCCAGATTGATTTTCTACAAGGGCCTTGTAGGCCAAAAACTTGTCAAAAACTTCACTCTTGAGTTTTAAGAAGTAAACCCAAGTACGTCTAGAAAATTCATCAATGAAAGTTAAGAA
>CBVK0100752355.1:0-12884 GCA_900067695.1 Picea abies
GAGAGGCTTAAAGGAGAAGGTAAAAAGTTGAAACCAATTCGATATGGTCCCTTCAAGATTGTTGACAAGATTGGTAACAATGCTTTTCATTTAGATTTGTCTCCATATATGCAGATGTATGCAGTTGTTAATGTTGAGAATTTGAAGTTGTATGAGCCTCCATTGATTGATGATCAAGGAGAGAATGTTCATATTCCTTCCATAGATGATTTTTCTCCAGAGTATCTAACAGAATTGCAGGAAGACACCATCTTTGACAGGAGAATGCGAACTTCGAAGAAAGGAAATGTGGAGTATTTGCGAGTTGGTCTTAAAGGGACGAATCCAAGAAAGGCCAAGTGGATTGAGGTTGGAAGGGTGAGGTAAATTTACCCTCATCTTCACATAGACTGAGATAGTCTTTTGGAGGTCCAAAAGTTTCCCAATGGGGAGGTGTGATCAGGGGATCAAATTTTGCTCAATTTTCAAAGTGCTCAGAATACGACGAAAATAGTACCATTGCGTCTGTCTCGTCTTCCTGATTCTGGTGGTATATTTACTTTCTCAAATGGAGTCTGTATGGAGAAGATATCGCGATCTGTTAGCCAAGGCAAACAGGCAAAAAATTGATGTTGATTGTACCTGTCCGTACAGTCCGTACGGTCTGACGTGGCAGGGCCGTACAAACCATATGGTGATGACATGGCAGCTGCTAATTGGTCGATTTTTGGTGAGTCGAATGTTGACACGTGTCCTTGGGTGGCCAATAATAGGAGGACACATGGCCCAATCCAAGGGCGCCACATGTCACTCACTGGTTGGCTAAGGAGTTCTATATACAAAATGTTGGAGGTCGCGGGGTTCGACCCCTGGACCTCTCCTCCGCATAGTGCCTTTACAAACTCTGATAACCAACTTGCCGCCATTTATTCCTTGTAATGAATATAGATTTCATTATATTTAAGTTTGGTCATAGTATTAAATGGAAAGGGGGCAGGCCGGGGTTTAGCCCCGACCCATGGTTCCATTGAACAACAAATATAACCGTGTATTAACATTGTAATGACCACGCGCGAATCGTATACCATATATATAACATATTACCATTGTATATGCCACTCCATTGTATATGTGCGGGGTTTGGAACATGGCCTGTGGTTTTTACTATTTGCATATGCCCATGAGTTGGGGGTGCGGAGGGGGTTATACGGTTGTGTAACCAACTAACCACCCATTTTCCAGAACCACGGTCACATGCGCCATACGCCCAGGTGTCGAGGCGGTTAGGGGCTGGCGCGCCCTTAACCGTTCTACGATTTGCACCGTTGACGCAGTTGCACCCGGTGCTGGGTTTTTGCGCTTAAAAGAGCGTGTGAGACAGGTTCATTCAAGGAGGGTGTGAATTGTAGAACCAGAGACAACAAGATTGAAGAGGGAGACTTCCATAAGGCCTAACTTCTTCATTTTTCGACCGATTGAGGTGCTGAAAGAGCCCAGACAAGGGTTTTGGGATGCTGGGAAGCCATTGGTGCAGTTGGTTTGTCAGTTTGAGCATTGTAAGACATGTTTTTGAGCACTTTTTGAGAAATTAATAATAATGATCCATTGGAAGATGGACCAGGAGATGTAGCCCAGAAGAGGGGTGAACTCCTTTATCAATTGTTGTGCACATGTGTTTATGTTCAATGTTTATGCTGATGTCTATGTGTAATTTACATAAGTAATCCTTAATTTGTGTGTTGCAAACTGATCCTGTTGCTTTAAACACATAACATTTCACTTGCAATAATTTTTTCAAGTTTTTCAAGTCTTCTTCATTTTCAGATCATTTACAAAGTACAAAGTGGATTTTGTAGGCATATTTAGACTAATCCCATGATTCATCATACCAAAAATCATGACAATGCAGTTCATCATTTGGAAGATATGCCCAAATCAATTTTTGCACTTTTGTAGAAAAATAATGTGCATGAGGAAAATAAATATGAATGGAAAATGAGAGAACAAACCATCATGCATAGTAACCCGTCTTCTACCCCACATTGATTGTATAGCATGTCCTCATGCTTCACTATGAAATCAAACTTAAACACAATCTCAAAAGAGTTCCTCTGCAGAAAACTAATGCATAAGAAGACAATCATCTCTGAGTACCCTTTTTTTTTTTTAATCTTGCTTATGTATACAACACAATCACCATCAAATTTCCTCAATAAGTTTTGCTTGTACTTCAAGGAAACATTTTTAATGGGAAAACAATCTGCAAACCTTGAATCTGGTCATAAGATTGATGCAAAATGATTAGTACAGGATTATCCTTTACTGTTGGTTGTAAATACCTTATCAATGCTTGAATACCAATCCTCCAATATTGGAAATCCATCAAATGTTATCTTGGAATGTGATTGAGTTGGCCATTATTTGCTATGGACACAACATGAGAAGGTCACATGCTTCTTCTACAATATGCATGCATGCTGACATTGGCAGAAAAATATTTTAAACCATGTTTGTAATACCCTATTTTGGTGGATGTTGAGTGCAAAACCAATCAAGATAAAGAAGAAAGTAACAATGGCCATCCATGTAAATTAGAGACTATGATGACCAATGTTAAGACATAAAGAATATTCAGGAAACTGCAAGAATCCAAGTATCAATACATTCCAAATCTCATTAATAACTTAAGGTATAACCATCCATTGTTCAAACAAGAAGTAATCATACCCAACTTTAATGGAAGAATTATGAATACTCCATGTCATGAGTTTACCATCAAATTCTTAACCATATGTATTTGACAATCCACATACCATATGATATACCCTCCAATAATCTCATTTTCAGTTATGGGGATTACATCCCTGTAATCATGGGATTCCAGATATCAAAACAACTTGCTTTGTTGTAGGTTACCTCACAGGTTTTCATCATTGACAACAAGACTTATTTTCCATGAAAATTCACAATATTAAGACTGTAAGGACCAAAGATTTTACCATCCTTATGAAGTGCTCAGAATTTGTGAAACAATACATGCATCAGTGTATCATGAACCAAGAAAATGAACCACATACCTCTGTATTTCTACCCATGTGTTTAAAAAAAAATGGCTTCTACAATATTTTCTTTTAATGTAGGTTCTTGTGGACAGTCAACTCCTTTCTTCAAATATATTCTTGGGCATGCATAGTAGCTGGTCCATTCTTCATGTAATGAAGATAACTCGTAAAAAATGTATCCAACCAATGACACAATCTGGAAATTCCAATAAGTTTTCCCAACACCCAAGTAAATTTGTTGCCACATGTACCAATGGTGACCCAATTTTCTTCCATAGATTTCATGCTAGACTGTCATAGCATTCTAAAATCTGAGTATACAATGGAGATCTGAATTTGCCTTGGATATACCTTCACTTTCTAATATTTTAACAATAAAAGTATGACGTTGAGAATAGATGGTTGAATATGAAACCATGGGCAGAAACTAATGATTGTTGTTGCATGCCAAATATAATGACTCAAAGTGATTTTTTTTCCCTTGTTGGATGGCAGCATAAGCTTCTTCTGTTTCTTGCAATAACTATGGGAAACGTGCCTCTGAAACAAGCCACTATAGAAATTTCTTTTTAAATTTTGGGTGGAAACATTGTTTCAATTTCCTTTTAATAACAACTTTCTTCCATTTACATTTGTGTAGACAGCTACACATGTGTTTACATAATGGCAACAGAGGCTGCCACAAAATCATCATACTACCACCCAAGAGAACCATTATCATGCTTCCATGGTAAATCTTATGAGCACATAACCCTCTTTTAAACAATGATGTATATCGGCAAGCGAGAAAAACAAACACAATGTTCATATGGGAGGGATAGGCATTAATGAAAGGGTTAGCATCGTAATCACTCTTGAGGCGTTCATTAACTTCGTAGCCTATCAAATCCTTATAACATGTATGATTCAAATCCATATAACGCATATGTTGTATCCTTCCATGAATCCATAACAACAACTTTTTAAAGATGTGAAATATGTAGGAGAACCGTGAGTCAAAAGGCTGGAAAAGATAATTGGAAACCCATGAGATGAATGAATACATCATGGAAATGAACCAAAGAAACCATACCTCTGAATTTTAGTGTGCTTGTATGAAAATGGACATCATGATCTTCTTCCTTTCTCTATTATGGTTCTTATGTGGCAGCAACAAATCAATTGTTCATGCTTGGATGTTAGGAGATGTAGGGAAGGACTTGACTTAGGTGTTGGGAGTGCATGAGGTGAAGGTTGATATGGTAATGGATGGATAAGAGGGGTAATATATGAGTTATGATATGAAAATGGAGAATAGAAATCCTTAATGGTTCTTCATGAAATTTTCCTAAATCTTTAATACATAAAAAACTCATGCTATTTTACCTCAAGTTTTACCTCCATGAAATATTTGATTGGCATGGATGGACTGATGTTTGTTGAAGCTGATGTCGAGACAGATGTATATGAGAGATGAAATAGAATGAGGTTGAATCTGATTTGAAATGATGTTGTGTTGGCTGCATGTAAGGCTACTGCTGCTGAAACAAATGATGATGAAGAATTCTGCTACAAAATCAGAAACATCCTTCTCTGATTCTGAAAATCAAATGTTGAAATGAAAATGGAAAGGGAATGCAAAACTACTGAAACAAATGATGTTACAAGTCACTTTTGAAACCATTAGATCACATAATCTTCAACTACTACAAAACCGAGGTACAATTCTTACCATGCAAATGAATGTGCTAAAGTCAAGCATGGAAAGAAATCATTGGATTACCAACCATTAATGTATGTCGTTAACCAATGTGAAGAAAATTACGTACCTTAGTGCATCTTGACAGGTACAAATGGATTTGTTGGAGTCGAGTAACCTATAAGATTTGTCAATCAAGAGGCATTGATGAATCCCCATGATTAACAACAATGAGATCTACCATTGATGTATGCGAATCCCAGGTCACTATGAAACTCTAACCCCAATCCCAGATGATGTGTTGGAGTCAATGGGATGAGATTTGTTAGAAGGAGGGCCTTAAGGAATCCCACATCATCCAAAGTGAACATAAAAAAAAGGATTTGAAGAACTGAAGATGAAATAATTTCATTAGAAAGTGGTAAGGGAGCTGAGTGACTTTATTCATGGGTTAGCAGTGATTGGAGTGGAAAGTATGGGAGTGACAAAATGGAGCAGAAGGTAATGAAATGGATGGAATGGTAGAAGGAAAAAAACATGTATAGGCATATCACGATGTTGGTGAATTAGCATTATGAGCATAATGTCTTCTTAGAAGGATTCTTGTCATGGTTAATGTAGCAATGGAACTTGACTTATGAAACATTGGTCTTTGTATGATTTTCACATCAATCTCTCCATTTGTTATGTGCTCAATCCATTTGAAAATTTGAGAAAAAGTCTTCAAGAATCGCTCATGCATGTATTAACCTTCTTCGATCTTCCAAGGACCTTCAAAAAATAAGAACTTACCTGCAATAAAATGTGAGATCATGGATAAGAGAGGTGTACAGGCTCTCTTCATCCAAGACATATGCAAAAAAAAAAAAACAAGTACTATGGTGTACTATGGTTGTTGTGTGTATCTATTGAATGGTATGTTTGTAGCTTGCTTATATTCTCTGCTATTCATTTGTTTTCATGCTATGTGTGTATGTGATTTCATGTTGAATATATGGAGTTTGTGATAAGAGTATAAGTTTCAATTGTTTCTCTTCCTGATAATTCCTGCAAGGAGTGCAGCGAAAGTCTGTAAGGAGTGCATTGACAGGTTTATGAGGTTTAGCCCAGAAAGCTCAGGAGAGATACCATTGATCTTATATATGTAGAGTTCAAGTATAGCACAGAGCCATGCAAGGTGTGCATAGGTTGAGGAGAGTCTTAGACTTGTTCAGCCCAAGTAAGTGGTTGAATAACTTTTTTCGTAAGGAGTGCGAAAAATTGGAGTGGTCAAATAACCATAGATTACTATAAAAGCGGAAAGGTGTGTGTGCATTATTCCTAAAAATCTCATATTTCATAGTGATAATTCAAGCTCAAGAAGGCTAGAGACTTGGAAGAGTTCAGAGGAACTACGAGGGTTGAAATCATCTCATGGAAATGAGCTCAAAAGGGTTGACACTGAGTTATTTGGCCAGGAGCCATTTAGAGCCCAAACGAATGGTAGAAATCCTCGGAAGGAGAAGCATCAATATTCGTGGGTCGTTGGATCCAGTAAATATGCGAGGAGGATAAGGGTCGAGAGTCATTAAACACTCAAAATGTCAGGAGATATAGTAAGCCGTCGATATAAGGGAAGATATAAATGTTGATTCCTTTCATGGGAAGGAGAAATTGGGAATTGAGAGCCAGAAGGGAGAAGGAAGTCAACTTCCAAAGTTGCAAACCACGAAGTTTCGATTCACGAAAAGAGGATCTAGACCATTGAATCATGGGAGTCTCAAACCGTTGATCTGAGGTAAGTGAAGTTTTTATTTTGGAACTTGAGCGAAGGGAGGAGAGATACTTTACGAGTTCCCAATACGCGAAGTCCCATAGTGCTCGGAAATTGGGCCCCAAGACATATTTGGAGGTCACATCGATGGAGAATAAGGTAAAGAGATAGCACTCACTAGACTCCTAACTCAGATTTTAGGAGTTCGACAGTCGAGAGAGTCGAAGGTGATTCACAATACAATACCCAAGGTCGCAAAGTGTGAAGTGTCTTTTGGTTAGGCTTATGGTCATCGCCAGTGGTCGTGTGATGGGAGCTTGTGCCTAGTGTTTGTTGGCATGGGCGGAGTTCGTAAAAGGGACCTGGGGTTTTTATGTGTTGAAGGTTCCAGTGGGGACCAAGGATCCATTTTGGCTCAAAGGAGTTCTAAGATCCATAGATAGGGAGGTTAGCAGACCTTGACGAGGTAGGGGTTCTGTGTCAGGTGGTATCAAATCTTACAACTATTGTTTTTTGTAAGCAAGAGAAGACAAAGGACAGTTCTGATTTGAATTATATGTGGAAATATTGGAAAGCAAAGCATAGGCAAAGCATAGGCAAAGCAATTGCCTAGGATAGAGTACAAAATCCTGAGGATGAATAAAAGAAGCCTCATAACTACCCAGAAAGGGGAGGAAGTTCACAACGAAGATAATATGCCAATAGGAACACCTTTCCTTGAGCAAGAGGAAGAGGAAGAGGCGGAGGAGGTGAAGTAAAGTGTTATGTCTATGGAAAGATAGGACACAAGTCTTGGGAATATCCCGATAGAAAAAGGGATGGAGGGGGAGAAGCTCACATTTCAGAAGTGCAAAGGAGAAATGTTGAGGTAGAAGATGCAGAAGGTGGAAGATCCTTGATAATGAGGAGAATTCTCTTGAAACCAAAGAAAGAGATGGAGAATCCAATCCAGAGGAACAATTTGCTTAGGACTTCTTGCAAAACCAAAGACAGGGTATGCAAGGTGATAGTTGACAGTGGAAGCATGGATAATTTAGTATCCATGGAGATGGTGGAGAAGATGGAATTGGAGACGGTTGCACATCCAAGCCCATATAAATTTTCGTGGTTGAAAAAGGACATCAAGTAACAGTCACTAAACAATGTTTAGTAGAATTTAAGATAGGGGGTTATATAGATGAGATTTTATGTGATGTTATTCCCATGGATGTCTGTCATATTTTGTTGGGGAGGCCTTGGCAATATGACAAAAATGTTATTCATGACGGAAGAAAGAAAAATTACACCTTGGAGAAGAATGGTAGGACACATATGTTGTTTCCAATTGAACACAAGAAGGCGAAGGAAGAAGCAAGGAATACTATACTTCTCATGAGTGGGAAGGAAATTCTTGATGAAGTCAAGAAAGATCAAGAAATGCAGTTTGTTGTGGTGAGAAAACCTAGAATCATGTTGACCAGTACCTCAATAGATGATATACTTGAGGAAATTCAGGAACTGCTAGAGAATTTCGTTGATATAGTGGTGGATGATTTTCCTTGTTCATTGTCGCCCATCAAAATTATAAGCCATCACATTGACCTTATACCAGGAGAGATTTTACCGAATAAAGAAGCATACAGAATGACCTCGCAGGAGAATGAAGAAGTCAAGAAGCAAGTCCAAGATTTGATGGAAAAAGGGTTGATTAGAGAAAGCTTGAGTCCATGCACTCTACCAACAATGTTAAGTCCAAAGAAGGATGGAGGATGGAGAATGTGTACAGACTCAAGGGATATAAACAAAATCACCATCAAGTATAGATTTCTTTTACCCAGGATGGATGACTTGATGGATTTCTTGAGTGGAGTAAAGTTTTTTTCAAAATTTTATTTGAAGAGTGGATATCACCGGATTAGAATGAGGGAAGGTGATGAATGGAAGACAACATTCAAGAAAAATGAAGGACTGTATGAATGGTTTGTCATGCCATTTGGCTTGACGAATGCACCAAGTACTTTTATGATATTGATGAACGAAGTCTTGAAATATTTCATTGGGAAGTTTGTAATTGTATATCTTGATGATATATTGATCTTCAGTAAGACTGAGGAAGAGAATTTGAGACATTTAACTTCAGTAACGAGGAGATTGCAGCAAGAGAAGTTGTTGATAAATCTGAAGTAGTCATCTTTCATAAAGACGAAGCTTATTTATTTAGGTTTTTTTATCTCTTTGAATGAATTGAAGATGGATCTGAAGAAGGTAAAAGAAATCAAAGAATGGTTGTTGCCAAGGAATATCTTCGAAGTCAGAAGCTTCCATGGACTAGCTAGTTTTTACAGGAAGTTCATCAGAAATTTTAGTGGGATTTGTGCACCGATGATGGACAAAGTCAAGAAAAGACATAAATCTTTTCATTGGATAGAGGAAGTAGAGAAAAGTTTCAAGTTGTTGAAAGAGAAGATAACTGAACAACGAGTTCTGGTTATGCTAGATTTTGGTAAAACATTTCAAGTGAGATGTGACGCAAGTGGATTTGTGATTGGAGCAATCTTAAGTCAAGACAATAGACCAGTTGCATACTTCAGTGAGAAACTGAATGAGGAAAAAATAAATTACTCCACTTACGATAAAGAGTTTTATGCAGTCATACATGCGCTGAAGAAATGGAGGCACTACCTGGTTCCAAAAGAGTTTGTTTTGTATAACGACAATCAAGCCTTATAGTTTGTAACCAGACATGAGAAATTGAACCAGAAACATGCAAAATGGGTTGAGTTTATGCAGAACTTCAATTTTTTTACAAAGCACATTTCTGGAAATGCCAACAAGGTTGTTGATGCATTGAGTAAGAAATGTTTGATTCTGCATGAGTTTTGAGTGAAGACCTTAGGTTTTGATAGCCTTAGGGAAATGTACAAAGATGACTCAGATTTCAAGGACACTTACAAAGCATGAGAGAATCATGTTCAGAGAGACAGAAGCTAATGGACTGAATATTTAATTCAGGATGGACTGTTATTCAAAGGAAATCAGATGTGTATCCCGAAGATTTCTATGAGAGAAAACCTTTTGAAGGAAAAAAATAGTGGGGGATTGGCTGAAAATTTCGACCATGATAAAACATTTTCACAACTGAACAGTTTGTATTATTGGCCAGGAATGAGGACAAATGTGCCGAAATTTTTCAACGGATGTAGAATCTTTGATCATGCAAAGAGGAAGAGACAAAATATAGGATTATATCAACCATTTCCAATACCAGAGAGGCTGTGGGACACGATAAGCATGGTTTTTTTGTTGGGACTACCGAGGAAACAGAGAGTTTGTGATTCCATATTCGTGGTAGTTGATAGATTCTCCAAAATGGCACATTTCATTCCCAGTGATGCAACACACATTGCAAATCTATTTTTCAAATAAATTGTTTGACTTCATGGGTTACCTAAGAGTATTGTTTCAGACAGAGATACCAAATTTGTTGGTCATTTATGGAGAACCCTATGGAAGAAATTGGGGATGAATTTATCTTTTAGCTCAACATATCACCCTCAAACGGATGGACAAAATAAGGTATTAAATATAAGTTTAGGGGACTTATTGAGGATTTTAGTAACTGAACATCACAGTCAGTGGGATCAAATTTTTCCACAAGCAGAATTTACATATAATGACTCACCTAATAGGAGCAATAGACAGAGCCCATTTCAGATAATGTATGGAATGTATCCAAGAGGAGTGTATGAGTTGAGGAACTTAGAGAAGAGTGAGTTCAGGAGTGTTGGAATGGAAGATTTTGCAGCAGATATGCAGGAGCTCCATAGTAAAATCAGAGAGCGATTACAAAGTTCTAGCTAGGAATACAAGCGCAGAGAAGATTAGCACAGAAGATAACTCTAATTCAAAGTGGGAGATTTAGTTTTGGCACATCTCAGAAAAGAAAGGTTCCCAAGGGGAACATATAATAAACTAAAGATGAAAAATATAGGGCCATGTAAGATTTTGCAGAAATTTGAGGCAAGTGCCTATGAGATAGAATTGGTAGATGATGTGGGAATATCACCCATATTCAATATAGCAGATGTGCATCCTTATAGAGCAGATGAAGAAGAGAATCAAAGGGAAGTTCAGTGGGTCAAACAGATGCCTGTAGCTGAAAATCCGTAGATGGAAAAGATCATTGATCAGAGAGTTGGCAAGAAAACCCGAAGGAAGACATACCTTGAATATTTGGTAAAGTGGAACAAACACCTGATTGAGGATGCTATTTGGGAAAGTGAAGAAGATATCAAGAAACATGGATAGACGATGCAAGAGTCCATGAATTTTTTCAGCCAGAGGAGTATGATGCAGGAGCATCACCAGCAAAGCATGAGTGGAGGATAGCTGGATATGCCAGCGCACATTTTGAAGACATTTTTGAATTTCAAAAGGAATAATTGTTTATGTAATAGATGGAAGGATGTATTTGATTTTAATGTTTTGGGGATTGTAATACAAATCTTGAGAATTTTCTCTCATCTATCGGTTGTGGGCATCTATTTTAATAAATGTAAAGTAGATGGTAGTCTTTAATTCGATAAAATAGCTTAGAATGTAAGAGGGAAAACTAAAGAAGACTCTCTCGTATGTAGGATATTCTCATTCTCATTGTAATTTGTTGAAGAGCAAGAGAGAATAGGAGAGAAGAGAAGAACAAAGATTATAGAAGTTGTATGAGTAGATAGTTGTTGTTACTGAGACCATGTACAGAAGGACTTGAATTAATATAAGAAGGCTTTAATCCAAATTCATGGTGTACTATGGTTGTTGTGTGTATCTATTGAATGGTATGTTTGCATCTTGCTTATATTCTCTGTTATACATTTGTTTCAGTGCTATGTGTGTATGTGATTTCATGTTGAATATATGGAGTCTGTGAGAAGAGTATAAGTTTCAATCGTTTCTCTTCCTAAGAATTCCTGCAAGAAGTGAAATGAAAGTCCGAAAGGAGTGATTTAATAGGTTTCTGAGGTTTAGCCCAGAAAGCTCAGGAGAGATACCATTGATCTTATATCTATAGAGTGAAAGTATAGCATAGAGTTGTGCAAGGTGTGCATAGGTCGACGAGAGTGTTAGAATTTTCCAACCCAAGGAAGTGGTTGAATAACTTTTGTCACAAGGAGTGCACAAATTTGGAGTGGTCAAATAACCAGAGGTTACTGTGAAAGCCGCAAGGCGTGTGTGTAGGATTCCTAAAAATCTCAGAGTTCACAATGAGAATTCAAGCTCAGAAAGGATAAAGGCTTGGAAGACTTCATAGGAAGTACAAGGGTCAAAATCATCTCGTGGAAATGATCTCAGAAGGGTTGATGCCAAGTTATTTGGCCAAGATCCATTTAGAGCCTGGACAGACGATATAAATCCTCAGAAGGAGAAGCGTCGATATATGTGGGTTGTTGGATCCAGTAAATCTGTGAGGAGGATAAGGGTCAAGAGTCATTCAAAACTCGAAAACTCAGGAGAGATAGTAAGTTGTCAATCTAAGGGAAGATTGAACCATTGATTCCTTTCATGGGAAGGAGAAATTGGGAATCGGGAGCCAAAAGGGAGAATGAATTCAACTTCCAAAGTTGTGAACCACGAAGTTTTGATTCACGAAAAGAGGATCTGGACCATTGAATCATAGGAGTCTCGGATTATTGATCTGAGGTAAGTGAAGTCAGGAGTTCGGACCTTGAGCAAAGGGAGGAGAGCTACTTCGTGAGTTCCCAATACACGAAGTCCTGTAGCGCTCATAAGCTAGACCCCAGGACATATCTGGAGGTCACATCGGTGGAGAATAGGGTAAAGAGATAGCACTCGCTAGACTCTTAACTCAGAGTTTAGGAGTTCGGTAGTCGAGAGAGTCGGGGGTGATTCGCGATAGAATACCTGAGGTTGTGAGGCATGAAGTGCCTTTTGGTTAGGCTTGTGGTCACCGTTGTTGGTCATGTGACAGGAGCTTCTGCCTAGTGCTTGTTCGCGCAGGCGGAGTTCATAAAATGGACCTAGGGTTTTTATGTGTTGAAGGTTCTAGCGGGGACCAAGGAGCTATTTCGGCTCAGAGGAGTTTGAAGATCCATAGACCGGGAGGTCAATAGACCTTGCTGAGGTAGGGGTTCTGCGTCAAGTCTTCTACTGCCATGAATAGAACTCTTTCTATCTCACTGTCACTTAATTCATCTTCATCTAATGATGAGATGTCTTCTTTGGTACATAATCTTTTCTTGAAAACTTTATTTGTGGTTCTTTTGCCTTTATATGTTTTTTTTCCTTTTTAGTAACCTTCATCATTTCTCTTTTTCTTATAAGGACATTTGTTAGAAAATTGACCAATACCATCACAATTAAAACAAATTAAAGGAAGATTACCTCTATACCTACCATCAGTTCCCTTGTTCAGTCTTTT
>CBVK0100752360.1:0-10019 GCA_900067695.1 Picea abies
CAAAAAACTTCTTACCTCTGGCACATTTCTTGGCCTGGACCATTCCAAAATGACTTTGACCTTGGAGGGATCAATTTTTAATTCACCTCCACCAACAATATTCCCTAAGTAAATAAGCGAAGTTTTTCCAAATTCACATTTGGACAACTTCAAAAACAATTGTTCTTTTCTCAAAACATCCAAAACTTGTTTCACATGTGTAATATGCTCTTCACGAGATTTGCTAAAGATCAAAATATCATCTAAGTAGACAATAACACAATCATCCAGAAAAGGCCTTAAGACATCATTCATAACTCTCATGAAAGTAGCAACTGCATTGCAAAGTCCAAAAGGCATTACCATCCATTCAAACAAACCTTGCTTAGTTTTAAAAGTTGTCTTTCATGTGTCTCCCTCAACAATCTGGATCTGATGATATCCACTTCTCAAATCTAACTTAGCGAAATATTTGGCATCTTTTAATTGATCAAGAAAATCATCAATTCTAGGAAGAGGATAATGATTCTTAACCGTAATTTTTTTCAAAGCCCTAAAATCAACACACATATGCCACGTACCATCTTTCTTTGGAACTAACAAAATTGGATATCCACATGGCGATGAACTTGGTACAATAACCCCTTTGTCGAGAAACTCCTGAATTTGTTTTTTAATCTCATCATTTTCCATAACTGACATTCTATACATACCAATGTTTGGAAGAGGACAATCTTGCTGCAATTGAATTTCATGTTGGATTCCCCTTTTCAGAGGTAATCCCTTAGGTTCTTTAAACATTTCATCATACTGAGTAACAACTTCATATAAATCAGATTTTAACTTTGTATCACAACCTTGAAATGCTTCAGTTTCAATATCTTTTTTAGGTTTGATCATTAAGAGAACAAAATTCTTACTAGCATTAACTAATCTCTTCATTTGTCCCGCATTTATAAGTGATAAATTCATCTTCTTTGTGTGGGATCTAACAATGTACTCAACCCCATCTTTAAACAAATTATACTTATTCTCATGACGATGAAAAATATCTTTCCTATCGTACAAATACGGGTTTCCCAACACAATACCACAGATATCCAACAGAATAACATCAATCTCTACCTCATCAATGAAATTTGCAGTGATAGCAAACCTAAGTTTACACCTTCTTGTTACTTGTAACTTAGNCATATCCAACCAAGAGGGTATGGCTTAGGATGTGGAATTGTTTCCAACTTAATTTTCTTAGTAGTTTCTTTAGAAATAAGGTTTGATTGAGATCCAGTATCAAATAGAGTATCTATCTTAGTATTCTTTGAAACAACCCTTATGTGAAAAATTTCAATTCTTGTTTTTTCTTGTTGAGTTACATTGACATTATTGTTACTTTAAGAACTAGTGCTTGCAATAGAACCATTACCTTGATAACCCATGGTTGTGATCTTCGTTTCATCACCTGAATCCGAACCTAAATCATGTTGAACAGTTGCAACAGTCTTTGACTTCCCTTTGTTGTTGTTGCCAAACATTTTGGGTCTTCTTTCAGGATGAAGTTTCCAACAATGGTATTCATCATGGCCATCTTTTGAACAATGTTTACATGTGAATTTTTCTCCCTCTTTCTTAACAACAACATTATTTTTGCCATTGCCCTTGAACTTATTCTTTCCCTTGTCTCCATGGCTAAACATATTCTTGTTACCATCATGAGTGTTGTTCCTTCCTCTTGCTTCCAAATGAGTAGCCTGTACACAAACTTCATCTAGATTTGAAGGATTAAACATGAGTATAGTATGTCTCAAATAACTATGTAAAGATCCAATGTATTTGAGTAAAGTTTCTTGAGAATACAAATCTACTCCCAAAACCAAAGCTCTTCTCCTAAATTCCTGAGTAAATCTTTGCACACTCTATCCTTTAGCTTGTCTAAAATTTTTCCATTCCATAGTAGCCTTTTGCTTATATGACAATGGATAAAATTGTTTTTTAATTGCAACAATGAAATCATTCCAAGAAATCAAAATTTGACCATGCTTTTTCATATCCTCCTGAGTCTTGGATTCCCACCAAATAAGTGTTGCACTATCCAATATTAACGAAGCAAGCTGAATTTTGGTTTCATCATCTTGATTTTTTTGTATTCTACAATATACCTCAATTTGACGTATCCAATTATCTAACTTCTCAACATTAACTTCTCCATTGTATATTGGCAATTCAAATTTTATATCAAGCTTTAATGAAGGAATTTGTGAAGGAGTTTTACCATGTCCCTTTGGAGAATTTGGAAGAGGTCTTGAACTTGTAGAAGAAGATGAAGAAGATGGAGGAGAGGGTGGTGGAGAAGCACCATTCCCTCCATTTCCGTTTGGAGTTTTGTCACCACTGCTTCCCTTATGCCTTGAAGGGTTGGAGCCTTCACCTTGCAACAATGCATTCCTTTCCATCAAGATTTTCATCATCTCTCTCATCTCCATGACATCCTTTCTGAGATCTTCATCTTCTGCAGGAACACATTCATGACTTTCTTCATGAGCCATACTTGGTGAATGCCTCCTTGAAACTTGCGGTGATGGTAAATGCTTCCTCCTTGAAGGATGAGAAATTGGCTCCATAAGTTGACCTTCTCCTCTTGTGATTTTCAACCTTGTGAGCATCAGAAACAAACACTTGCAAACAATCAAGTCTTCAAAAACCAATGCTCTGATACCAACTTGATCTAAAATTGAAGAAGACTTGAAATCTTGAAATTATTTGCAAGTAAATTTTATGTGTTAAAAGCAAATGGATCAACTTTGCAACACATTAATTAAAGGATTACTCATGCAAGATACAAATAAACAACAACATAATCAATGAACATAAGCACATAAACACAACAATTGATAAAGGAGTTCACCCCTCTCTTGGCCTACATTTCCTAGTCCAGCTTCCAATGAATCATTATTATTAATTGCTCAAAGTGATCAAAAACATACCTTACAATGCTCAAACTGACCAACAGACTTCTCCAATGGCTTCAGAGCGTCCAAAAACCCCTAGCTGGGATTTTTCGGCACCTTAATTGGTCAAAAAACGAAGAAGTTAGGCCTCCTGGAGGTCCCCCCTTCAAGCTTGTTGTCTCTGCATCTACAAAACACACCCTTTCTCCATGAACCTAGCACACACGCAATTTTAAATCGTGAAAACCCAGCATCGAGCGCAACCGTGCCAACGGTGCAAACTGTAGGATGGTTATGGGCATGCCAGCCCCTAACCGCCTAGCACCTGGGCACGTGAGGGTCATATGACCGTGCTCTATAAGAAAAAGGGCTAAACTATTGAAACCGTTCCAACTCCCCCCTCCGCGCTCCAGTTGTGGTCACATGCAACACCATAAAACAACAGGCTTTACACATTTGAAAACATAAATCCCGTGCACCCATTTCACGGAGAGTAGAGTCATATGAATTGAAAATGTGACCGGGGGATGGATCCGTTGTAACACAAATCCCGCATAAACAATGGTCATATGTATTTAAAACATAAAACCGTGGGCCGGGGCTAAGCCTCGGCCCGACCCCCCGTCGTTTAAAACAATATTCAAATTCAAATATATTTAAAACCATATGGTTAATAAGAACCAATGTATGGCGTGTTGGTAGGGTGACCATTGTTAAAGCTTTACACCGGTGGGGAGGTTCGGGGTTCGACCCCCATGGACTCCATAAAATTTTAATAAACAAACCAACAGCCAATACCGGGGTGCCATGTGGCAGCCCATGACTAGGCCACGTGGCACCCAATCACTTGTCCAAACAATGCCATGTGTAAGAATACCATTCTCCCTCAGCTAACAACCAAACACTGCCACATCACCACATGCCATGTCAGTGTACGGTCATACGGCCCTGCCACATCAGCCTGTACGGACTGTACGGACTGTATAGTCAACATTCTTTTTTTGCTTGTTTGACATTCCGAATAGATTGTGATATCTCTCGCTCCCAACATCTGTTTGAGACAAAACAAGTTGCATTGGGTTCGCAATGATGAGGCCTACACTCTTGTCTGGTTTGAAGCGATTCCGAGCACTTTGAATTTTTGAGCAAAATTTGATCCCCTGATCAATCATCAATAATAGACAAAGAAAAATTTGAACGGAAATCGGATGGAGTATACCTTTATGGTAGCCTTCTTTCTCGAACCAATCTCCTCAATACTGGAGTATGAGGATCTTCATCTTCTAATTCATGTTCTTTTCTAGAGTCTAATTCATCATCCTTTAAATCAAACTCTATTTTGTCTGGTACTTCCTTACTTAGTAGGACTTCCTGTTTAAAAAAATCCTTCATTTCTCTAAATACCACATCTCGGCTATACACTACCTTCTCAGTTTCTGGGTTCCAAATCTTATAACCTTTGAGACCATCTTTATATCCAATAAAGATACACTTTTCAACCTTCTTATCCATCTTACTCCTGTTTTCCTCTGGAACATGAACATATGAATCGCATCCAAATACCTTGAGATGTGTGAGAGAAGGTTCCTTACCAGTCCATACCTCTTGTGGAGTCTTGTCATCCAACATTGATGTGGGTGATCTGTTGACCAGGTAACATGCAGTACCCATTGCCTCTACCCAGAATTATTTCCCTAACCCGACACCACTGAGCATGCACCTTTCTTTTTCCATCAGTGTCATGTTCATCCTTTTTGCAACTCCATTCTGCTAAGGTGTATATGGAGTAATATTCTACCTTGCTATACCACACTTCTTACAAAATTCTTCAAATTCATTTCCGTAGAATTCTCTACCATTATCCGTCCTCAACACCTTAATTATTTTCTCTGTTTGATTCTCAACAAGAGCCTTAAACTCTTTAAACCTATCAAAGGCTTCATATTTCTTCCTGAGGAAATATATCCAAGTATTCCTCAAGAAGTCATCAATAAAGGAGATGTAGTACATAGATTTTCCCAATGATGGGACCAAAACACGTCCAAAAACATCATTGTGAACTAGTTGTAAGATTCCTTCTTCCCTCTTTGCACCAGAGGGGAATCTTACCTAATTTTTCTTCCCATATAAAAAATGTTCACAAAAATCAAAATCCAAAGAGAAGTTAGACATACCTTCAACCATACCTTTACCATGTAGTAGTCGAAGACCCTTCTCTCCAATATGCCCCAGTCTTTGATGCCACAACATAACCTTTTCTCCAGAGACTATAGGAGTTCTTTCTTCTTCAACTCCAATATCAAGAACAATGGAACTATTACACCCATCACTAATAGTTCTTCCTTATAGCTAATATAGAGTTCCAAACCGAACTCCTTTCAACAACACCATTGCTCCTCGAACCATCCTGCAGGTTTCCTTTTCAAATATTGTTTTTACCCCTGCATCGTCCATTTTTCTTACAAAAATTAAATTTATGGCCAAACCTGGGATGTGCAAAACACCAGGCAGTGTTCTAATCCTTCCATCTATGAGCCTCAACTTGACTCTTCCTCATCCTATGATTCTAGTTGTCGAATCATCACCTAAGAAAACATTCTCTCTATCACACATTTCATATTCACAGAACCACTCCCTGTGGGGAGTCATATGAAAGGATGCACCAGAGTCAACCAACCATGCCTCATGATCTGCATGTGTGCTTGAAGAATCCAAGTACACATCCCCTCCTTCCTTGGAGGTCTGCTCTTCTATAGAATGAGATTGTTCAGATCCCTTCTTTTTCTCAACCTTGGATCTACACTACTTCTTGTAATGTCCTTATTTTCCACATATCCAACATACCCTTACAAAATTTCTAGGAGATTTAGATCTACCCTTAGATTTATATCTCCCACTTGAGAAATTAGATATATTCCTTTCCTAGGAACGTCCTCTTGCAAATAATGTGTCTGTGCTCTGTCCTTCAATATTCTTTCATCTCATCTCCTCCGACAACAAGGATGAGACCACTTCTTCAAACTTCAAGGCAGTTGTATTACTACCTATGGCCACAACGAGACCATCCCAGTGTTGGATATGTGTTATATTCTTTGCATGTGTGTGTGTGGGTGCGTCATATATGATAACTGTGTCTGAAGATCCCTCATACTAGTGCTTTGTTTGTGTCATGTGCATCAGGCACTTAGGGGGGTCCCAGGGGGGGTAGGTATGTCCCCCCTGGTTACGCGTAGCGTTCAGCACCAGGTGTATCCCGTGGCCGACGGGGTTCAGGGCAGTGCCCTAAAATTTGTTTTTTGAGCATTTTTTTCTATTTTTAGCAGATTTTGATATTTTTAGCGATTTACTAAAAATAATCATAATTTTAGGGATTAGGGTTTTGGTATCTACATAATACCTAAAAACATTATATATATATATATATATATATATATTGTATAGTGAATGGTGAAATTCGATATAATTAATATAAGAAAGGTTTTCCGAGTTGATGGTTTCCGGTATAATATCTCTGTGTACTATGTGAACGAGCCATTGATTAAATTATATTTTGCTTAAGAATATATATGCATTTCTTTACCTCACAGGTTTAAAACTTACATGTGGTATCAGAGCTCATTTTTTGCTTCAGAGGGATGCCTTTGTTGTTGAGGGTTTGGCTCAGTCTTGATAGATCAAGTTTATCTTGGGTCTGTGATAAACCTAGGTTTAGTGAGAGATTTTGTAGTGGTGATTTGAGTGCAGAAAGAGGAATGGTGAGTTCTTCTAGAATCGAGATAGAGAAGTTCAACGGTAAAAACTTTTAGCTATGGAAGTTGAAGATGGAGGACCTTCTTGTAGACAAAGAACAATTGATTGTTGTGGATCCTGGTACACAGCCTACTAGTACACCATCTACTACCACACAGGCTACGGGTACACAACCTACTAGTACACCATCTACTACCACACAGGCTACGGGTACACAACCTACTAGTACACAAACTACCAGCACACCACCTACTGGTATGTCTAAGGAAGATTGGGAGAAGTTGGACATAAGAGCAAGGAGTATTATTCGACTCTGCGTGGAAGATTCAGTTTTGTTGAATGTCTCCGGAGAATCTAAATCGAAGGAACTATGGGATAAGTTGGGGAATTTGTATCAATCAAATTCCATGGTAAACAAGTTGTTTCTTCGAAAGAAGTTGTATCATATTAGGATGGAAGATGGAGATTCTGGGACAGAACATCTAACTGCCTTTAATAATCTAGTAAGTCAACTTGTCTCTGTTAATATTACGATTGCAGAAGATGATAAGTGTATTACTTTGTTATGTTCTTTTCCAGACTCTTGGGATAATCTGGTTGTAGCAATTGGTAGTACCACTCAATCTACATTAAAGTATCAGGATGTAGTTTCATCCTTGTTATGTGAAGAGATGAGGCGAAAAATAATGGATATTCATGGCACAGATGTTTTATTTGTAAGAGGTCGTACCTAAGACAGGAACCCTAGAAAGCCTTCGACGTGGAGATCTAAATCTACAGGTAGATCTAAGTATCCAAGAAAATCTTTGAGGAAATGTTGTAAGTGTGGTAAAACAGGGCATTATAAGAAAGATTGCAAGTCTAAAAAGGTTGAAAAACCAAAGGGATCTGATAGTACCTCTTCCACAGAGGTGAAAACCTCCACTGAAGAAGGAGGTGATGTTTACCTGGAATCTACACATACACATGCAGACCATGATGTATGGTTGATCGAATCAGGTGCGTCATACCATATGACTCCTCACATGGAGTGGTTCTCTGAATATGAAAAATATGATGGTGGTGATGTATTCCTAGGAGATGACTCAATAGCAAAAATCTTGGGACGTGGAAGGGTTAAGTTTTTGCTAAAAGATGGAAGGATTAGAACACTTATTGGGGTTATGCACATCCCAAAACTAGCCAGGAGCCTAATATATGTAAGAAATATGGATGATGCAAGAGTGGATATTGTATTTGGAAAGAACACTTGCAAGATGGTACAAGGAGCAATGGTGTTGATGAGGGGAGTTCGGTGTGGAAATATATACAAGTTGTTGGGAAGCACTTATACTAATGGGTGTAACAATTTTGTTGTCCCTTAACAGAGAAATAAAGAAGACAAGACCAATATTGTCCCTAGAAGGAAGACCATGATGTTGCATCAAAGACCGGGACATACTGGAGAAAAGTGCCTTTGAACACTACACGGTAAAGGTATGGTTGAAGGTATGTCTAATTGCACTTTGGATTTTGATTTCTGTGAACATTGCATATATGGTAAACATAATCGAGTAAGATTCCCATCTGGTGCTACAAGAGCAAAGGGGATCTTAGAGTTGATACACAATGATGTGTTTGGACCTATTCCTGTTCCATCCCTAGGTAAATCTGTGTATTATGTTTCATTCATAGATGGATTTTCAAGGAACACATGGATTTATTTTTTTAGAAAGAAATCTGAGGTATTTGATAAATTTAAAGAGTTTAAGGCTTTGGTAGGAAATCAGACATAAAAGAAAATAAAGGTATTGACAACAGATAATGGTGGAAAATTTTGTGGAAATTAATTCAAAGAATTTTGTAAGAAGTGTGGTATAGCAAGGCAAAAGACTACTCCATACACTCCTCAATAGAATGGATTTGCAGAAAAGATGAATAGGAAACTGATGGAAAAATCAAGGAGCATGCTCAGTGATGTCGGGTCAGAACAAGAATTCTCGGTAGAGGCAGTGGGTACAACATGTTACCTGGTCAATCGATCACATTCATCAGCGTTGGATGATAAAAATCCACACGAGGTATGGTCTGGAAAGAAACCCTCTCTTCAACATCTTAGAGTGTTTGGNNCTTAGAGTGTTTGGTTGTGATGCTTATGTACATGTTCCAAAGGAAAATAGAAGTAATATGGATAAAAAGGATGAAAAGTGTATCTTTATTGGTTATAAAGAAGATGTGAAAGGTTATAATCTTTAGAACCCAGAAACCAAGAAATTTTTTTACATTCGAGATGTTGTTTTCAAAGAGGTAAAAGATGTGTCTAAACATGAATTCCTACCAACGCAAGACGAACCTGAGAAAATAGAGCTTGAGTTGGATGATGCAAAATCTAAATCATCTGAAGAAGAGGAAGTAGAGGAAGAAGAGGAAGAACCTCATACCCCAATATTGAGGAGATCAGTGAGAGATAGAAGGAAACCAGAAAGGTATAGTCCACCTGATTTTTGTTCCAATTTTTCTTTATCTATTATTGATGATAATCCCAAAACTGTCAGGGAAGTAGTGAATTTAGAGGATAGTAAACTCTGGAAGAAGGCCATGGTTGAAGAAATGGATGCCTTGGATAAGAATGATTTATGGGATATAGTTGAGTTGCCAGCTGGAAGAAAATCTGTTTGTAGAAAATGGTTGTTTAAGAAGAACTTTACTGCACAAGGTAAAGTGGATAAATACAAAGCTTGGTTAGTAGAAAAAGGTTATTCCCAGGTAGAGGGAATTGACTTTGGTGAGATTTTTTCTCNNNNTTTTTCTCCTGTTGCTAAGTTAACTTCTATTAGATTTCTTTTATCTATTGTTGTTGCTTTTGATCTTGAGGTGGAACAGATGAATGTGAAGATAACATTCCTACATGGGGATATAGAAGAAGAAATCTACATGAAACAACCAGAAGGATTTGTAGTGAAGGGAAAGAAAGAGTCGGTCTATAAGCTAAAGAAGTCACTATATGGTCTGAAGAAATCACCTAAGATGTGGTACCAAAAGTTTGACAGATACATCCTTGGACTCGGATTTGTAAGAAGCAGAGCTAATCACTGTGTATATTCCAAGAAGTTTGGTAATCACTTCATTTACGTAGTTTTGTATGTTGATGACATGTTGTTGGTAGGAAATAACATGGATTTTATCAAGGAGGTGAAATCGCAACTATCCTCCAAATTTGACAGGAAGGATCTCGATGCTGCTAACTTCATTATGGGAATGGAGATTAAAAGAGATTGTGCAAACAAGAAACTCTAGTTAAATCAGAGAAAATATGTTGAGATGATATTGCAGAGGTTTAATATGAATGGAAGTAAACCAGTCAAG
>CBVK0100752364.1:0-27003 GCA_900067695.1 Picea abies
CTTCCGATCTCACTTTCATTTATTTTATTTTATTTTGGCTCTTCACCTCTAGCTATTTTAGCTTTATTTTTCTTAGGCTTGCACATTTATTCACTAGACCTTGCTAGATGACATTTGAAAATTCAAATCATATGCAGGAAGTGATTTTTTATATGGACGAGATGAAAATGAAAGGGGAAAATGGAAAAGGCTAAGAAATGGATTACACTATTCAACTTAGAAAACGGGTAGTACTATGTGGACTAGGACATGACACACCATCCTAAGGACAATTGTGTCTCCCCATGGTAATGCGAGACAAAATAATAAAGCATTTAATGTTAATAAGAGTTACTAGTTCATACCAATGTGCATCACTTTCACGACAAGGTTAGAAACCATCCCACCACTTCTAAGCAAGAAACCAATGCATGCAATCATAGCACATGAATTGAAGTAAAGTCATAGTGGAGTATCATTTGTAAAGTAATATAAAGTGAAGGGCACATGAACTAGTATATCACTATAGAGCTATCAAAATAAATCATGTGTATTTGATGGATTAAGTGGAAGAGTAGGTCTTAATTTGAAGGGATGAGAAGAAAGATCTCATTAATGAAGCATCACCACACTCAAGAAAGTGTGTCTCTAAAGGTAGTTTCCCTGAAGGGAAACATGGGTTAACCCCCATCTACATTGGTTCAATGTTTGGAATGATTGATTCCCATCCATCATTCCCTAATTCGAGTTTTCAACATCCGAGATAATAAGGGTAAGCATATGAAACTCGTCATTTTGGTGTTGAGGCAAAGGGAACTAGTAATGGTGATTCTCGCTACACTCATTAATTGCTTGAACAAAACTATGGCAGGGTCTCCCCTTTGGTCACTAGGAATATCTAGAGCACAATGACTGTGGAGGGAAATCACTACTCAAGGTAAATGGTGTACACCTCATTGATCCATTAGTTACCCAAAATCTAATATGATTTCATCACATCTAACTCCTTTTGTACCTAGAGAAAAATTCACATGTATAACTTTGCATGTATTAGAGATTTATCAAATGAGGAAAAGATCCTAGCACGATGATATTTATTTATCATTTCATCATTTCATTTTTTTCAAATGAGAAAAAAAACTTCCATTTTGATACATTGCCACATAACAGAAAACTCCATAGCCCAAGGGAGTTTATCTCCTAACATTACATATTTCCAAGTAATGGATGTGGTGTAGCATCCCTAGATCCATGTTGGGAAATGCCACATGAAATTTATGAGTTCTGATACCATTTTAATTAGATGATAATGCTCTACAAATGCACATATTAATGTAGAATAACAAGAAGTAACGCATAAATATTAACACAACACATAAATTAACACACAATAGAAACTTATCTTTGGTAAAAAGAACACCTAGTGCGTGTTCACCTTCCATGTTCCTCCTAGCCTTAGAAAACACTACTCATAACTCTCAACAGTGGGTCACCCCCAAGATGGGGTTAAAACTCCACTCGAGTACAAGAATCCTAACCAGGCTAAGGTCTCTTAGACAACAATAAAATTTTACTCAAATGTCAAATCTAGCAAACAACCTATAGTCCCTCATTCCCCATATGCCTGTCCCACCCCAAAAAAATGTCCCCCTTCTCTGCTCAACAGTCCTTTAACTACCCCACTTCCCTTCCGAGGCTTCAACAACAATCTCGATAGGAAGTCTCAGAGCCTTGTAGTTGTAGCTTGTCACCTTGGGAATCAATTCCCCAACAGTTCTCTCACCTGGAGAAAATTCTCATGGTCTTGACAACCCGCTTCTTCAATATTGCACAAGCCTAAAAACGTGCCTCTTCAGTCCAATTCCAAATATTTCCATGGTACAGGTACAGGTACAGGTACAAGTGATGGCAGCATGAAGGTACAATTGGCAATAGTATGGTGTGGTGAGAATAATGATCCAATGATAGGAAATGAACTAAGTCTCCTAAAGATTATGAGCATGTTTCACAACTTGATGCTTGTCATGTTGGGAACTACATGGGTCCCCCACATGGACCCACCACATGGTGATACATTTCTCCCTTAGAGACTCAGGCTAAAATGAATTATCCCGTACTTTAGACTTTAGGAATATTAATAAAATATTCCTTTTTGGATTAATCCCCCTTAGCTTAGCCCCTTTCCTAGACTCTTAGCCCCTCTTTCCCATTCTAGTGGAGTTTATCCCCCCATACTCTTTTACTTGGTTGGTTTGCAATAATGATTTGTTTTCATTAAAAACTTAGTGTGATTACTAGCCTTTTAGCTTCTAGCTCTCTAGCCTAATAACCACATAGACACTCTGGCCTCAAAATACATATGCAAAGGCACTTTGACCCCAAAGTATCCTGCCTCACCAACCTATATGTACAATTACATTATATTTACAATTTGGGTTTAGCCTAAGGGTATTACATTCCCCTCCCTCTTATTTATGCATTGTCCTCAGTGCATTATATAGACATTTACAATCAAAAATTTAAAAGTATTCAAAAATATGTGGGCATTTTGCCTGCATAGCATCCTCGTGCTTCCAATTTTCATCCTTAGGAATGTACTGGATCTATTGGACCTTTACTATCCATATGGATTGATTCCAAAGATGCTTGATCTTCTGGTCTAATATGCAAACATGTTGCACTTGAAAGTCACCTTTTGGCTCCACCTAAATCACATTCAAATTAATGAAATGATTAATATCAGGTACACACTTTTTAAACAAAGATACATGGAATACATTATGAATACACATGGATGTAGGTAGTGCAAGCATGTATGTAACAAGACCAATCCTCTCTAGGATTTCAAGCGACCCACAATAACATCCTGCCAACTTTGAAAAAATTCCCAACTTCAGGGAACTTTTCTTGGCCTTTACTTTTAAGAACACATGGTCACCCAATTTAAACTCTCTCTGAGTTTTGCCTTTATCAACACAAATTTTTGGCCTGTCTTGGGAAGCCTTTAGATTCTGTTTTATTTTCACCATCTCCTCTTCCATTTCCCTGAGTAATTCTGGCCCAGCCACTGATCTGTCTACTGGGTTGTCCCATCTCACTGGTGTGTTGCACTTTCTTCCATAAAGTGCCTCAAATGGGCTCATCTTTAGATATGCTTGATACCCATTGTTGTAAGGAAACTCAACCAAATGAAAATAATCCTCCCATTTTTATGGTTTATCCATCATGTACATCCTCAGCATGTCCTCGATCACTTGGTTTACCCTCCATGTTTTCCCATCTAACTCTAGATGATAGGTTATTCTAAAGTTCAGATTTGTTCCAAATCCTTTGAATAATCCTTTCCAAAAATTTCATGTAAATTTGGGATCTCCGTCAGATACAATTGTCTTAGGCACACCATGTAGCCTAGCAATTTCTCTCATATAAATATCAACAATGCTAGTTGCCTTGTGAATGAGATTCACTGGAATAAAGTGGGAAACTTTAGTAAGTTTATCCACGATTACCATGACATAATCATGTTTCTTGTTTGTTTTGGACAGTTTAGTAATGAAATCCATTTTTACAACTTCCCATTTCCACTCAGGAATGGGTAATGGCTATAGAAAACTAGCCAGGTGTATGTTCTCAACTTTTACCTTTTGGCATTCCAAGCACCTGGAAATAAAATCGACCACTTATTTCTTCATACCTGGCCAATAATATTGTCTCTTAACAACTGCAATAGTTTTTTGGTAACCTGGGTGCCTAGCATAAGGCACATTGTTCATTTATTTTAATATCAAAATTTTCAATTCCTGAGAATTTAGCACATAAATCCTTCCCTTGTACATGAAAATTTCATCCTTTTCCAACTTATAGTCTTTCATTTTCTGCTGCAAATTACCTTGTTGAATTTTTTCCTTTATTTCCATGTATTGTTGGTTCGATTTTGCAGCCTCTAAAATTCTTCCTTTCAAATCTGATTTGTAGATGCTAATGGCTATAGCATGCATCTCATGCACCCTCTTACTAAGTGCATCAACCACCATGGTATCTTTAACTTTGATATTCCTTATATCAAAGTCATATTCGCTGAGGAATTCCAACCATCTACTTTTCCTAGCATTTAAAGTTTTATGTCTAAATAAATATTTCAAACCACTATGGTCTATCCGCACCTCAAATATTTTTCCCATGAGGTAGTGCATCCACATATTCAAGGCATGCACTATGACTGCTAATTCCAAATCGTGAGTAGCATAGGGCCTTTCATTCTCTTTTAATTTCCTTGATTCTTAACATACCACATGCCCATTCTGACTAAGGACCCCCCCATGCCCTTCTTTACAAGCATCTCTGCATACAATGAATTCTTCATTTGGATCAATTTTCAATAAATACTTCAAGTGTTGGAATCTTCTTTCACAATCAACAAGCCATTCAAATCTCACACCCTTCTTTTGCAAAGATTTGATTGGGTGTGAAATCTTGGAGAAGCCTTCAATAAACCTTCTATAATACCCTGCAAGTCCCTTGAAAGATATCACCTTTGTGACATTCCTTGGTGTTGGCCATCCTTCAATGGATTTTATCTTCTCTAGGTCCACAACTATCCCTTCCTCTAAAATAATATGCCCCAAGTAATGTATCTTCTTTTGGTAGAATGAACACTTTCTCATGTTTGCATATAGTTGATTTTCTCTCAATACTTGTAGCACCATCCTCAAGTGTTTCTCATGCTCTTCTTCGGATTTTGAATAAATAAGTATGTCATCCAAAAATACAATGAAAAACTTATCCAAGTATTCTCTAAAAATACAATTCATTAAACACATGAAGACATCTGGTGCACTTGACAACCCAAATGGCACCACAATGAATTCATAATGGCCATACTTCGTTTTGAAGGTTGTCTTGTTGATGTCTTCTTCTTTAATTCTCACCTGATGATAACCTGACCTGAGGTCAATATTAGAGAATATATTTTCATCCTTTAGCTGATCAAAGAGGTCATCTGTCCTTGGAAACTGGTACATTTTCTTCACAGTCACCTTATTCATGTGCCTAAAGTCAATGCAAAGTCTCAGGGTTCCATCCTTTTTCTTCACAAATAATATTGGGGCACCCGAAGGTGACATACTTAGGTGTATATGTCCCTTCTTAAGAATCTCTTCAAGTTTCATTTGCAACTCTTTCAACTTTGGTGTACTCATCCTATAAGGAGTCTTGGATACTGGGGTTTCTCCAGAAATCAGGTTGATAGAGAAATCAATATCTCTCTTGGGTGGAAACCCCAATATTTATTTAAATACATCTTAAAACTATTTTAGGACTGCATAGTCTTCAATATTTGATGTTTTATCCTTTTGTGTCTCTTCCATATGTGCTGCAAATAATTGGTATCCTTTCCTGAAGCTTTTCTTTGACTACAAAGCTAAAACTTCTCTAATATTTACAACTCTTGGAATACCTTGTACTAATTTCAAGTTTCCTTCTTTATCCAAGTAGGTAAAAGCCTTATTGTAGTAGTATAGGACAACATGATGCGTGTCCAACCAATCCATACCAATTAGAAAATCATATGAGCCAAAAGGTATGATATTCAAATCTACCCTTGTGTTTAGTCCATTCTTGTCCATTGGGCATGCCTTAATCACCTCGTTAATTTTCCTTTTTTCTCCTGTATCTAGTTGCACCAACCAAGGTTTCCCAAGCTTTATTTTTGGAAATTGAAATATTTCCACCATATTAGGATCTATATAACTATGACTAGCTCCTGAATCATTTAATATAGCAATGGGTTGAATGTTGATCTTACCTTCCACTTCAATCATGTGTGACTGAAACTCAATGTGCTTGTTATCCAGGGTTGCATAGATCCTAGGTACATTTATGCCCATGTCCTCCACTATATTATCTTTCTGTACATTGTGAACAATCCTCAATTTTTCACCTCTATGAAGACAATCTTTGTACATGTGGTCTCCCCACAACCCCAACATTGAATAAGTGGCTGCCTTGGTATTTGCCCCATTGTTTCTATCATTATGGGATATTTAGAAGTTGGATGTCCCTAAGTATTGTTGTTGAAAAATGGTGGTTGGTTCCCTTCTTCCTCTGCTCCATCCTTCTTTTCTTCCCTTCTTCCCAAGCCTTTTGGAAATTTGAACTTCCTCTATGCTGATCATAGAGGCATTTATCTCTCCAAATGGTTTCCTCTATTGTCTTGGGATCATCATACTGTATCTTATCACTAATAAATGATGGAATCCCACTCAAGTACCTATAAATATTAACTTGTTCGTACTTGATGAAAGAAACATATTTCAGCAGCTCTAAAAATCTCATTTCATACTCATCTATGGTCATACTCCCAAGTTTGAGTTCAAATAACCCCTTCATTTTCTTATCATATTATCATTTGGTTAAGTATTTCTTTTGAAAATACCTTTTAAATTCTCTCCAAGTAACCTTCTTCTCATCAACATGTTGCACTTGCACAAATTGGTCCCACCACATTGATGCTTTTCCTTTGAGTTGGTAAATGATAGTTCTTCCTTCTGCCTGTGAAGAGTAATTATGCAACTGAAAATACTTCCTCATTCCCAACAACCAAGTCTCCACATCCTCATCCTTCTTGTGTTCACCATCAAATGTAGAGACTTGATTTTATTCATTTCTCCCTATAGCTCATCCACTCCAGACCTCCTCTTATTATTTTTTACAGGAGATGGACTTGAACTACCATGTGCCCTCCTAATTGAATTTCTTGGAGAGTGATGGTGATGTCTGCCAACACTTCTTGTTCTTCTCCTCTCATCATGAGACCCGTGAATCCTTGATTTGCTTGACTCGGTCTCCTTATCCATATTCTTCTATATTTTGTCCAAGATCTACATCAACTTCATGTTGAATCCTTCTTTCTACTCCTTGGCTTTCATAAGCCTCTCATTATCAGCTTTATAACTTTGGAAATTCTTTTTCATACTTTTTATGGTCTCTACGAAGTGCATTCTTTCTTCCTTTCCTTCTCCATGTCCATTTGAATTTGTACCCACATTACCTATACTTACATACATCCTTTTGATCTCATCTTCATGGTTGTAGGTTCTTTATACATATTCCATGCTTCTGATCTCTGTGTTGAGCCTATTATGATAAAATTTACATTCTGCAAAATGTGCAAGCAATAATATTTGTTAGACTAAATAATTATGCAATCTATAAATAGTAGGCACACTTATATTCCATGATATTATCATAATCCTTTATTTTGATTCCTTATGAATTTAATAGTCCAATTTAATTTTTTGGGTGAATATTTGGAATCCTCTATCCAGTACCTTTCCAATGATTACTTCCTTACTCATTTCCAAGTCATGAGTAGAAAATTATGGTCATTTTACCATTACCCATTTATTCTTTTTGTTCACCCTTCAATTAGGTGGAACCTTTAGCTATGTCCATAAATCTTTGCACCTTCTCCTTTCAAGTTTTGACAAGGGACCAACTAGGCTCCTTCATAATCATATTTTGGAAAATCTGTCCAAGTTTCACCTTCATCTGGGTTCCAAGCTGCTAGATAGAACCTACAAAAGTTTCATGCCAATTAATATTTTTGGTCGTGAATTGTACATGCTCCTTCTATGCCCTAATATACATTTTTATGTGCCCAAATTTCTATTTTGACTCCATGGTTGTTTTCTATGGCTCAATATATTTCGACAGACTACTCATGTGCCTCAATCTGATTATGGAGCAAGAAGTTATGGCCCTCGGAAGTTAATTGGGTCTTAAAATTTACCTTCCACTATTTGGCCTATAACTTCCTCATACTAACTCCATTTGACGAATGGTTTACACCGTTAGAAATATCTCTTTGAGATTTACTATTTTAGCTACAAATATTATATGTGTTGCCTATGACACTTATAGTCTCAAAAATTAGATGTCCAAAAACACTGTTTAGGGCCTAAAAAAATCCATCAAAAAACATGACCTAAAAAACACCAAAATTTTCTAATAATTTTCATTAATTTTTTATAATTTTAGCCTCCTTATGTTGAATGGGATGCTAATGTGGAATGTGATTCTACCTGGTACCCCTGGAAGGATGCCATGTCATCTCCTAACCACTATGGCCCTGCCTTGTCGACCTCTTACCTCCTTCTTGCTTCTCCTTATCTCTTTCCCTTCATTGGCATAAACCTATTAGTTTTTGGGCCCCATATGTCCTTGGATGCAATGTGGTGCCTTTGTATTGGGTTGTGGGGATAGGAGGGTCCCTTCCCGCACCCACATACCTCAGTGCACACATTTTCATTCTGTTACAATCCAACGGTCAACTATTGTAGGGCACCGACGATGGTCGACAATCCACCTCACATTGCACCCTCCCCCCCCCTTGCCCCATTGAATGTTAACATAATGGGAAGGGGGCACAACAAAAAACCACGGTTAATACCATGGTGACATTTTTCACATACGTGCATTACGACCCCCTTCTTTGGGTTATCCTAACCCCACATGACCCCCCCTGCAATAAGGTTCTATGGGTCCAACTCACGATTCCGCCAGGAAGGTAGGATCTGCCACTCTAGCTCTACATTGAAAACCACCTATGCCATTTATACTATCATGGCCCTTCCACTATGTCATTACATATCACCTCTCTACCATGTCAGCTAACACGTAGCTCCCACATCTTGTTGACATCAGCATACGAAAAAAATCGTAAATTTTTCCAATTTTGCTTATTTTCAAAATTTTCCAAAAACACCTAATATCAAAAATCTTCCTGGGACTACCATTGAAGTGATGTAATTAATCTTCAAATGGCCAATTTTCGGCCCTGTATCAATCCTTTCGACCCCAACACCTAAAATTCGACTTGTGCATGTCGAATTCCTCATGAAATAAATTGTAAAATTTGGGGCTTTTGCCCAATTTCACCCAAAATCACCATGGTGCTCTGCAAGTATGAAATACGACCTATTGCATGCCCAAATTCGCCCAATTAAATATTCGATTTGGAGATTGATAGTTCCTAGGTTTGATTCTTGTAAATTTCTCGTGGAATTTCTAAATTTGACTGCAATAATTTAATCAAATAAGTTGCAAACATACTCATAAATTAATTCTCTACAAATTTCCACTTGAACATTCTACTAACTCGACCCATCCAAGATCAGTTTTGAAACTAGAGATCTGATACCACATTGTAGCATCCCTAGACCCTTGCTGGGCAATGCCACACAAAATTTCTAAGTTCTGATACCATTTTAATTAGTTGATAATGCTCTGCAAATGAACAAATTAATGAAAAATAAAAACAAGTATATAGATACAACATATACAGGAAAAACCCATGAAAATAAACGCACAAATATTAACATAACACATAAATTAACACACAATATAAACTTATCTTTGGTAAAAAGAACACCACCTGCGTGCAGACCTTCCATGTTCCTCCAAACCTTAGACCTCACTGCTCATAACTCTCGGTAGTGGGTCACCCCCGAGTTGGGGATAAAAATCCACCTAGGTATAATAATCCTAACCAAGCTAAGGTCTCTCAGAAAAAAGGAGACTATGACTCAGGTGCCAACTCTAGAAAACAACCTACAATCCCTCATTCCCCACATGCTTTTCCCACCCCAGGAAGTCTGTCCATTCTCTGCTCAACAATCCTTTGACTACCCCACTTCCCTTCTAGGGCTTCAACAACATGTCGGGAAAGAAGTCTTAGAGTCCTATAGCTACAACTTGACACCTTGGGAATTGATTCCCCAACATTTCTTTAACTTGGAGAGAACGCTCACAGGCCTGGAAATCTTCTTCTTTAATATACCATGAGCTTGACAACCTTCCTCTTCAGTCCAATTCCAAAGATTTCCATGGTACATGTACAAGTACAGGTGATGGTAGCATGAAGGTACAGTTGACAATAGTAAGGTGTGGTGAGAATGATGATCCAAGGATAGAAAATGAAAGAATTCTCCTCAAAATTATGTGCATGTTTCCCAAATTGACAATTTTCATGTTGGGAACTACATGGGTCCCCCACATGGACCCACCACATGGTGATACATTTCCCCCTTAGAAACTTAGGATAAAATGAATTATCCAGTACTTTAGACTTTAAACATTAGGAATATTAATAAAATATTCCTTTTTGGCTTAAGCCCCCCTTAGCTTAGCCCCTGTCCTAGACTATTATCCCCCTTTTCCCGTTCTAGTGGAGTTTATCGCCCCATACTCTTTTACCTGGTTGGTCTGCAGTAGTGATGTGGTTTCTTTAAAAATTATGTGTGATTACATTTTAGAAATATATGCTCACTAGCATTTTAGCTTCTGGCGCTCCAACGTAATAACCACATAGGCACTCTGGCCTCAAAATATATATATACAAAGGCACTCTTGCCCCAAAGTATCTTGGCTCCTATATGTACAATTACATTATATTTATAATTGGGGTTCAACCTAGGAGTGTTACATGTGGGGAGGTCTTAGATGCAAAACTTAGGAACCTATTCTTAAGTGGGCTTAGCATATACACTCACACCAAAACAATTGTTTAAGGTTTTCAGATTTGCAATTTAAGAGACATTAGAGTTGAGGGACACATGAGTGAGTGGAATTTTTCCAAAATCCACACTACCGAAAATAAGAGTTTGGAAAATAAGCTTTTGTGTGTTGCAATGTTAAAAGTCCCTAAATTGTAAGGCCAAAATCCTTTTCAACTTAAAGGACATGATATTTCCCATATATGGTTAATCTTCATGATCTCACTATGGGTAGTTTATGTCAAGACATAGATACAAGGTGTCTTTTGTTGACTGTGTTTTGGTTTCATGACAAATTCCCTTTTGTGATATTATCCATGCAAGGTCCAAGTTTATGTTGGGGCATATTTTCCTTTAATGCTTAGTTTAGAATGTGATTGATTCCTAATGCCATTTCATAAGATCTAAATAATATCATTTGAAATAATATAACTCTACATGTTGTCATGGACAACTCACATAACATATGGATATAAGACCAACACTTAGTGATTATAAGGTTTGGGTAGTGTTGGCGACCTATAATCATACGTAACTCGATTCTTCGACTGCTGATTTGGCATTGCTCCCGTGATGAAAACATCTAGCTCGGTTGATTCCATTTTCCCCTGCATCTGTTTCGCTCGATGCTTCATCACACTACTTGATTTGTTGTCACCTTGTTGTGCCCTTCATTCCCTCATCCTTCACTTCTGCTCCTCTTCGCTATCTTCGTCCCTACATTTGCAATAAACCACCTTAGGATAAAAACATTAGGTTAGTACTTAGATTAGACTTGTTAATAATAAATTAATTATTAATTAAGTTAATTAATTAATAATTAAGTTAATTGTTAATACTTAGGTTAGTGCTTTATTAATCACACATTAAAAACAATTGGAAATAAAACAATATAAAAAATATAATAAAAACCATATATTAATAAAAAAAAAATATCAAATATCAAATAATTAAAAAACATAAATAAAACATATAAAAACAAAAAATATTAAATATCAAATAATTAAAAAACTTAAATAAAACATATAAAAACATATANNACATATATTAAAACATTAATAAATAAATAATAAAAACAACAATAAAATATATAAAACAAACAAAACACATATAACAAAAATAAAAAAATAAAATAAAACATAATAAAACAAAACATAAAACAAAAAATTAAAAAAACTAAAACTATCCTAAGTTTTCTACCCACTCCCACATGCATATCAGACCCCCCCCCTCACTTCCCATGAATACCAAGGGGTCTGATCAGTGGTATTGGGAGGGACACTTGTCACCTCTAGGTGAAATCGGACCCCACCCTCCCAATACCACTTACCACCTCAAGGGGGTCTACCATACTGCTTACCTCTCCAAAACCGTCCTCCCCCAAAAACTCAAAACTGCGATTTTTGTGAGTTTGACCAGTTTTTTTCCGAGAAGGATTCCGGGAAAACGAAGACATATTTTCAAAAACCTAGAGATTTTTTTGTTCATCACGAGCTAAAGAACAAAAACTCTTCCATATTTTTCACAGGTGCTACCAGTTGGGAGAATCGAAGCCATCTTTTAACCTCATTTTTCAGTTTTGTGTTTTTCCTGTTTCAGTCCTCATTTTTAGGGAGATTTTTTGGCGATCTAGAGACGAAATTGGCAAAAATGAAGGAATTTTTTGTCCATCACATGATCATCTACAATAACCTCCTCCATATTGTGCACAGGTGTCACTTATAAGGATAAACATATGTCTAAGTGGACCCCATTTTTGCAGAAATTCAACCTGTCTTTCATGGCGGACAGTTCAGGATTTTTAGGGATTTTTATTCCTATTTTTGGCCGAGGTGGTTGAATTCGACCTTCTGATCCTGGGGAGATTTTGTTACATATATTATAATAAGAAAAATGCATAGTATTTATGATTGAGATCTGGTTTCATGCCCCACAAGGGATACTTTGTAATTCTCCAGATGATTTTCTAGAAATAAAAGTTGTAGCTGTAGGATTCTTGTGTTAGACTCACTGGTGATGTTTTTCCTCTCTGGGTAAATATCTTTTTACTATGTAAATCCATTTGATGTGTTCTTTGATCCAATCATTAAAAGAAAGATTAAGAACAAAACTTGTTTCTTGCACTCTGTTTCTGGTCTTTTAATGATCTACATGTTTTCATCTGAAGTTGAGCATAGGAATTCTTAGTTGCTCCTTTGTTTGATGGATTTTCCCTTCTTTTCCTCTCCTCCACTTTCATTTAATTCAATTTGATCCATCAATATTTCTATCATGCCCTATGGAAACAATCTTTTACATCTGAGATAGATCTATTTTTAGAAAGGTAGATCCCATGGCCCAATGAAAAATTGAGTTTTCAATATCCCAAACATACCAAATCCATAAACAAACCTATGATCTACATAACTAGCCTAATATCGTATTTCAAACAAATATAAATCAGATAGAGATATCCCTCTCTGATTCTTGGAGGGCTAGATCCAAGACTCGAAGTGGTTTTGATGTTGCCTCTATGACTACCTCCACAGCCTTGGGCAAATTACAGAGTGCTAATAGAATGGCGACCATACTGAGAAACTTTCTCCAGTAGTGCAATTCAAGTTCCAAATCTGATCACTGATGGTGGACAGTGACCAGACACAAAAAAAGATGAAATCTTTCACCTGGCAACTCAAATCAGCTCCAGACAGTGCCAACTCAAAGACTCCACTAAAGGAAGAACCTGACGCATGACCAAGTAGCCTAGAAAGATCAGGTACTCAAGCCCAAATTGCATTCAAGACATCTTTGGTTTTATATGTAATTATGTTCTATCTTATTCTAATCCTGATCAAAAGTACATTGCTAAAGATTGCATTGACCACCTGCTAATTGATGAGCCTCAAGAGACTAAGCCCCAAATTGTAGATCATGTACATACTCATACACTTGAACAAAGCCGAACGAGACATGAGCCTCGTGATTTATCTCCTGCCATTGTTGAAATTCCAGTTAGCTACAAGAGCCTTGGTTTACCTCCTATACCTATGAAAATCCCAGACCAATACAATCCTCTAGATTTGCCTCCTATTCTCCATGACTTCCCTGCCAATTATAGAAAAAACCTTCCCAGGTTTGATGGGGAAAATGTGAATATCACTACAGAAAAACACATTCAAAATCTTGAGGATTTTCTTGATCTGTTTGAGGTGGAAGAAGACAATGTCTGTATCAGGATGTTTGCCCTATCATTGCTAGTTAAAGTTAAAGATTGGTTTAAGAACCTTCTAGCTGCAAGAATCAACAATTTTTCGTCAATTTGTGCAAGTTTTCCTAGATTGATGGGTGATCATGAGAAATGTATTTCTCATCCTAGAAGAATACAACCATTTGAAAAGACATCCAGGGGAGACAGTACCTCAATTTTCAGCAAGGTTCAATAAGGAATATCATGCAATGCCTACTGATATAAGGCCACCCCCAGGATCATCTCACTTGCATTACCCAGATGCCTTCGATCCTGAGATGGCATTCCAATTAAGAGAAAGGAACATTGCAACACTTGAATAAATAAAAAATATTGCAGTCGATGTGGAAGCTAACTTGTTGAACAGAAAGGCAAAGCTAAGGGTAGAGGATAAAGATAGAACAAAAAATGAACGAATGACATCTTCAGAAATGAAACTAGATGTACTGGCCAAAACTGTAAAAGAGATGATGCAGGAAATTAGTATCAGAGGGGAAATTGTTGTAGGAAATTAATGTCAGAAAAGGAAAGGATCAATGTCCCCAAACACCTTGCAACCCAACCTCAACATTTTGATTCACCCAACGATTACTTCATGTACTCAATCCATGACACAGTCGAAGATGAAGTTCAAAATCGGAAGATGGAGGAAGATCTTCCTGATATGATATGCATGTTCAATGGCATTTCATCCATGGATGATTCACCCAATATTGATTGATACGATGACAATTATGATCACAATGCATAAAGTCTTGGGGTAAGTGGACATACTTTACCCTTATGCTTCTCTTCTTTTAAATTTTTGAAGGAAATTTTTGAACAAGTGATAAATATCAAAGAAGGTAAATCTGTTGATGAGATAGTGAAGGATGTTAGTGTTGAGAAAGAGGCTATTTCAGATCCAGGATTGAGATATCCATGTTTCTCTAATTTTCGAAGTTCAGGGGAAAATTCAGAGCCCGAAACAGAATTCGAAACACTGGAATGTAACTCTGTACCATTATATGATAATTCACTTCAAATTTTGAAGGAGGAAAATGCAGAAAAATTTCAAGAAAATGCAAGCTACTTGCCCCTATGTTTTTCCTCACTCCTGAGAAAACATTACAAGCAGATGGTACATACAAAGGAAGAGGCATTTTCTAATGCATCAGTTGATGAAAACATGGGAGATACAGAAGTTGATCCAGAGGTGCAGCCCTTGAACCTTTTTGAAGTTCAAACCTCAGATAAAATCATGAAGCCTGAAACAAGTGATGAGATGATCCATTTTGATTCACTGCCTCTGTGCTTTAATTCATTTCAAATTTTGAGAGGGAATCTTAGTCAGATTCTAGTTGAAAGTTACAGTGTAATCCATGAAGTACGAGTAGGGCCAATGCCACCATTATCTAAAGCATTTTATGACTCGATAGTTGATATTCTAGATAATGTGTGTTTTCAAAGTTTGGTTTCATTTAATCCTAATGAATTAAAAAATTGTTATGATATGGATATGATCAAACAATTTTCCCCACTGTCTGGTTCAGCGGAAATATCAGTGCAAAACCCATCAAATGAAATACAAACACATCTTGAAATGTTTGAAGACTGGAAGACCTCACGAGCAACACAAAGTCATGAGATGGAATGGATTGATTCCAAATGCTAAGAAACAACTCAGGTCTATTTGGACCCTATAAATATCTATATGGAAAAAAATTTCATGGAAGGGCCACAATACATTTCCAGTAGTTTAGTCGTTTTTAAGATTGATCAATTTTCATGTAAGGGAGATCACGATAGAAATCCTTATCACATATTATTACCAGATCTACATCTGAGTTTGGTGAAAATCAGTGAAAGAGCCCAAGTTTTAGATCCAATTTTTTACTGGTTATACTAGATGTCTCATATTGATTAGGATCAAGCATTCTCAGGATTAGAATAGGATGTATGTATATAAATAAGATCATCAGATCAACGTTTTTATCATATTTACCATATGCAAATAAGATTGATGGGAAAGTATGTGGTTTATTTTGTTTTTTGTTTTACTTCAAAGACTCGGTCAATGTCAAAATGGATAATCAGTTAATTTCCAGTCACCAAGGTGCATGACAGATCAAGATACAGGTTGTGGGATCAGCCCAATGGATAAAGCATCGGTCTACATCTTCAGAGTTTAGTGGTTCTTGACACCTCCTGAAAGAGCTATCATCCCCAGGTGGAGCCTATGTTGGGGACCTATAATCATAGGTAACTTGATTCTTCGGTTGTTGATTTGGCATTGCTCCCGTGATGAAGACATCTGGCTCGGTTGATTCCATATTCCCCTCCATCTGTTTCGCTTGATCCTTCATCACACTACCCGATCCTTTGTCACCTTGTTGCGCCCTTCATTCCCCCATCCTTACCTTCTGCTCCTCTTCGCTATCTTCGTCCCTACATTTGCAATAAACCACCTTAGGATAAAAACAGTAGGTTAGTAGTTAGATTAGACTTGTTAATAATAAATTAATTATTAATTATTAATTATTAATTATTAATTAATTATTAATTAAGTTAGGTGTTAATAATTAGGTTAGTGCTTTATTAATCACACATTAAAAAAAATTAGAAATAAAACAATATAAAAATATATAAAATATAATAAAAAACATATATTAATAAAACAAAAAATATTAAATATCAAATAATTAAAAAACATATAAAAACATATATGGCCGAGGTGGTTGAATTCGACCCCCTGAGCCTGGGGAGAGTCCGTTACATATATTGTAATAATAAAAATGCACAGGATTGATGATTGAGCTCTGGTTTCATGCCCCACAGGGGATACTTTGTAATTCTAAAGATGATTTTCCAGAAATAAAAGTTGTAGCTGCAGGATTCTTGTGTTAGAGTCGCTGGTGATGTTTTTACTCTCTGTGTAACTGTCTTCTTACTATGTAAATCCATTTGATGTTTTCCCTGATCCAATCATTAAAAGAAAGATTAAGAACAAAACTTGTTTCTTGCACTCTGTTTCTGGTCTTTTAATGATCTGCATGTTTTCATCTGAAGTTGAGCATATGAATTCTTAGTTGCTCCTCTGCTTGATGGATTTTCCCTTATTTTCCTCTCCTCCACTTTCATTTAATTCAATTTGATCCAGCAGTCTTTCTATCCTTCCCCGTGGAGGCAATCTTTTACATCTAAGATAGATCCATTTTCAGAAAGGTAGACCCCATGGTCCAATGAAAATTCGAGTTTTCAATCTCCCAAACATATCAAATCCATAAACAAACCCATGATCTGCATAACTAGCCTAATATCATATTTCAAACAAATGTAAATCAGGTAGAGAGATCCCTCTCTGAGTCTTGGAGGGCTAGATCCAAGACTCGAAGTGGTTTTGATGTTGCCTCTGTGACTGCCTCCACAACCTTGGGCAAATTACAGAGTGCTAACAGGTAGGGTCAATAATGGGAAAAAGGTGTGATTCTACTTGTCTAGAACAAGGTATATTTTGATCTAAGTCATGTCTTTTTCATGATCTAGAGATATGATACAACTCTAAGTATGATGGGAAAAAGGTGTGATTCTCCTTATCTAGAGCAAGGTATATTTTGAGCTAAGCCATGTCTTGTTCATGATCTAGAGATATGATACAACTCTAAGTATGATTTGTGATGAAGGCCATCAAGTTTACAAATGTTTAATGAGGGATTGGCATATGAAATAAATATTTTATAACAAGTGATTTGAATTTTATTTCCATAGTGTCCAAAGTCCACCCCTCACACACAACTTAACATTCAAAAACTCTTAAACCCTTTTGCATATTAAAGTTGATGCAAATGATTTTGATGGTTTTTTAAAGAAGGTAACATATTTGATTGTTATATACAAGGTTTATGGGGTGCAAATAATACAAACACACACACACTTCTTGAGCTCGCAACACATTTGTTAGATATGGTGCATAGTAAATGGACAATGATTGGAGTAGGAATAAACATTTAATGTGAATCCTCTAGCTAAACAATCATAGCCCTGGATTACATCCAATATCTTGTATGTTAATCCTTTCACGTTGATTTCATTCTTCATTATCCTTACATTGACAGTTGGCTAACAAAACTCTCTCTATGGATAACCTATTTCTATTTTGGGACTAGCTCTGTATCTTGTTGTCACATCGAAATTGCAATTTTCACAATGGTTTTTGAGCATATAGGTGGATTTGGTATTGAAAAAAATATCGTGGCTATAGCACAAAGTTGTCATAGTTGGCTTAATTTCTATAAACATAGATAACGATGATACTCTTTTATTGTTGACGCACATTTCATATTTGTGAAATGAATATTTATCATTTTTTCAACTTTTAAATTTTGGGATGGGATAAACTAGTTGGTTTTACTTTATGTTTGGATTTGAAAGTTCTCTAACAAAAATATCTCTATGAATAATCTATTTCTATTTTAGGCATTGGGATGAGGGTGTATCCTGTTGTCATAGGGGAATTGAAATTTTCACAATGGTTTTTGAGCATAATGATGGATTTGGTATTGGAAAGAATCTTGTGGTTAGAGCATAAAGTTGTCAAGGTTGGATTAGTTGCTATAGATGTAGGTAACAATGACACCCTTTTATTGTTTACGTACACTTCATACTTGTGATTCATCATTTCTTCAACTTTTAAATTTGGGGTGGGATAGACTAGCTAGGTTTACTTTACGTTTGCCTTTGATAATGACCCTAGTAGGAACTAGTTTTCCTTTGAAATTTGAGAATGAGCCATACTTCAAGCATGCTCGATTAATTCAAGGTTTGGTTTGGGAATAATTTCTTGCTTGCATGGTTTGTTGATATTTTGATAAGTGATTTCTTATTATTCACCCCGTAAAGAGTAGGGAGATAAAGAAGATTTGGAATCCTTTCCATGTAATAGAACAGCATGGAAAAATCTCGAAAGGTTTTGCTAAACCAATGGTCAAATTGGGAGTGGGCTTGAATTTTATATTTTTAATAACAACCTCTTTGTTGTTAATTATAACAATTTATTGTAGAATCAACCAATCACCAAAGGTAAAGCATTTGCGTTAGCCATTTGTATCAACAACCCTTTCTTTGTTGTTAAGAGAGTAGGAGCGATGATAGAGACAAAGCTATATAACTTATGGTTCCTTGATGCATTGATCTAGCAAAGAGCTTGCTAGCCATTGAATTTTGTGGTCTACTTGGACCAACCACAACTAAGGACTTGTGAGTCAAGGTTCTTGGAGCTTAAATTTTTATTACTTTAGAACCCTTATGCTTTTGACCTACTTGAGTCCAACTTACATAGATTATTGACATTAATAGTATAATATTTATTATTTATTTTTGGATTACTTTTCACAAAATTATACTTATTAAATATATATATTTAGTATCAAATAAAAAAATGTGATCATGGGATGGCTAAAATTCATCGATAATTTTTTCTCAACAACATTGATTTCATACAATATCATCTAAATTGAGAAAGTGATTTTCTATACATTGGTAACTAAATGACCAAAGAACACCAATAACATATGTCTTTAGATCCAACTTAAATTAACCCTTGGTCTATGCAACATGATTTTGTACTTGAATTAGGTTTAGTAGTATTTGGTCAATGGAAATTCAAGGAGACCATGTAAACGTTGATAACAGTTCTTTGTGACCATTAGGCTTAAAATTTCCATGCTATTTGATGTATTAGAGATAAAATTTCCATGTTTTTTTCCAACAAGAAAATTGCCCTTTATATATTTATATAAACAAGTTCACAATACAGTTATAACAATGATATTCAGGCCCTCAGGCCACTTCCTACTACTCAGAAAATAGACCTTTCTGGAATAGCCAAAATAGGAAAAACTTTGCACATAGTCATATAAGTCCACTACCAGAGACAAGATATAAAATAAACTACTTTCCTTAACAATTCCGCTATCACCGATAGAATTCAAACTGAAGTAAAAGAGACCAAGCAGAGTTAAAAAATGTTGATGGTGATAGGAGGCCCTTCTTCGCCCTCGTTCTAGGTGCTGAACACAAGCTTCCCTTCTGGACTATTGAGAGCCAATTTTGATAGCGTATCTGCCTCTGTACTTAGTTCCCTATAGACGTGTGTGAAGAAAATTTCTTTAAAAGATGATTTCATCAAACTTATGTCATCCATCCAACCTATCAAGGAGGCGACTTGCAGCTTGCCTCTGTCCTTTATCTAGTCTATGATGATGTTTGAGTCTCCAATGACCTGGATCACTTCAAGTTTGTGCCTCTACGCAAGATAAAGGGTCTCCCACACACCAATCGATTCTTATCTCGTATTAGTCCCCTGGTCGTAGTTAAAAGTTCACTTGATCACCCTTTGAGCATTGATCTTGATTAATCCACTTGCACCACACCCATGTGCCCTGGGGAGAGCATCTCCATCAAACTATCATACAAAACTAGTCATAAGACGCAGAGGCTGAATAATTTGCTTCTTGAATTTTTTAACCTCCACCAGTGGCAATAGAGATTTAACCTTAGTTGTCACCGAGTATACTGATGCTCTGTGTCCTTCGAATGTAACATGGTTCCTCTCAAACCACAAAGTTCCAACAAACAATAGACGAGAGTGTTGTGAGGGATGTATCCTTTTTGAGCCAACTCTCATAGCTGCATCTGAGGCAATCTCCTTCCCAAATGGAACAAATATTTAGTTCTAAGTATATTTGGTTCCATGCCTCCCAACTAAAGTGAAAAGAAACAAAAAAATGATTAACAGACTCAGCTTCCTCACGACATAAAACACAGATGTTTGGCCCCTCCCACCCCTTCCTCTGAAGATTATCCCAGGTGAGGATTCGTTTCTCCAAGGATAGCCAAAGAAAGAGCTTAATTTTTGGATTGAGATCCCATTTCCAAAGGTACCCACGCCAGGCCTCCACCAGATTGGGCCAAACAGTTTTTGTAAGAGCAAGGTATATATTTTTTGCTGATATTATGCCCGAGGAATCACCACCCACCCAACAAAGATCATCAATTTTGTTACGTAATTGAATCCATGCAAAACACAAATCTTTCTGAAAATTCTCCCATTCAACAACTAAGGCCCCAACTAGGCCAAGGTCCACACTCGATTTCCAATAGGTATTGTTTATTCCCGCCCTGTCAAGTCCTCTCACTTGGTAAAGATATAGGACAAATTTATTTCTTAACTCCTCTCTTAGATGAAAGGACAGAAAAGATAAATTCCTCACCCCTAAAATGCGATCAAGACCAACCTGAACATTGTGCCCAGAACCTGCTTTCCACCCCAGGCAATGTGTTAGAAGGTGTAAATATTTTAGCAATCCCTTCCAACTTTTCTCCAAATCCCATCCTTTGTTAATACTCTCCACAAAGTATTAGTAGCCAGAGCCTTGTTAAAAAAGTTAATATTTTGAATGCCCAAACCTCCTACGTGCTTTGGTATCGATAAAATAATCCAGCTGCAAAGGTGAATATGATCCCTACCCTCTAAACCAGACCACATAAATTTAAACATCAAAATGCAAATTTTATGTAAAATGGAATTTGGAATAGCTGCCAATGCCATCTAGTATACAACCTAACCCTCAAGCACCAATTTTAAAAGTGTAAAACGTCCCCCAAGAGACAACCATCTATTACACCACCACCCGATCCGATATTGGAATTTTGTGAGAAGCCATCGCCAATCCTCAGATTTGTATGCTTCTGCCTTTAAATAATAGCCAAGGTACTAAAAGCCTTTGGCCAGTTCCTCAAATCCATAAGGAAAAAGTGCCTTTAATCTTTCAAGATCATCATCAATTATTCCAGAGTAATAAAATATAGATTTTGACCAGTTAATACTCAGACTCGAAGCTCTGCAGAAAGATGTTAAAATATTGTATATCTCAGTCCACTCCTCCACTGATGCCTTTGACATAATTAAAACGTCATCAACAAAGAACAGATGCAATATCTTGACTAGTCTTGAAACCTTGACCCCTGCAAGCTTCCCATCACCCAATCCTTTCTTCAGAAGATGGTTAAGTCCTTCCATAACAAGAATAAATAACAAGGGTGATAGAGGACACCCTTGGCGCAAGCCTCTTCCACTTTTGAACACCTTGGAAGTCTCCCCATTTATCAAGACTGCAAAATTTGCACTGGTCACACATCCAAGGATCCAATTTGTAAAGTTAATGTAAAACCTGACTGGATCAGAATCATGCAAAGGAAGTCCCAATTTATGTTGTCATAAGATTTCTTGAGATCTAACTTCAGGATCAGGGAATTTGACTTCTTAGCCTTTATACTGTGGATACATTCCTGATACGTACCAGTCGCATCCAAAATCTGCCTCCCTTTGAGAAAAGCTAATTGTTCCTCCGACAAAGACCGAGACAAGATATGTTTAATCCTATTTTCTATGATCTTAGTAATCAACTTGTATCAGAGATTACACAGGGCTATCGGTTTGTAATCTCTAAAGGAGCTAGGTTTATTAACCTTTGGAATCAATGTTTAAAAAGTAGCATTTAAATAATTTTTAATTGCACCCCGCAGCCTTGAGTCCTCCACCAACTCCAATAAATCATCACCCTTAAGATCAAAGAAATGGATGTAAAACTCTACTGTCCACCTATCAGGTCTTGGGATTTTATCTTTGGAAAAAGATTTAAGGACCTCCCATAGCTCCTACTTAGTACACAGTCTTTCCATAAATTTTGTGTCTTATGCATTAACCAAACAGCCGAAGAGACCAGTTGTATTCACCTGTTCTTCAATGTACTCCTCTTCCGATTTTCTATAGAAATAATTATAGTATTTTACAGCTTCAATATTTATGGCCTCCACACCAGTATGTACCTATCCATCTTCATCACAAATCTCCCAAATTTGTTTTTTGTTCCGCCTATAACTGACAAAATTATGAAAAAAAATTGTATGTTTGTCACCCTCCTTTAACCACACCGCTCTTCTCCTAAGTCTCCATTTTTCCTCTTCTTCTTTGAGTAATTTGTCCCTCTCTGTCTCCAAGAGCTTGATATTATACTCTCTAGCAATCGAGCCTGGATCCCAAGCCTCTTGTAGAAGATGACCAGTCAATAACTCTTCAAGGCACTTTAATTTTTCTTCCTGAATTCTAATGTTCTCTTTAGACCATGTTTTCAATTGAATCTTTAAAGATTTCAACTTATTAATGAATCTTTGTTGAACATCACTTTCTACAAGATAAGTCAGGTCATTCCAAATGGTAGTTTCAATATTCGAGGCCTCTAGTTCTGTAAGCCAACCGACATTGAACTTAAATGGATAATCCTTTGGGAGCAAGACCCTATCTAGTCTCAGAAGTACCGGGGCATGATGTGAGAAGTAGGGATAATCAACCCATGATTTATACGATCTTATTCCTACCAACAAGTCTTCAGAAATGAGCACTTTGTCCAGTCTCTTTGAAATGTTGTTAGATCCACTATGACCATTCCTCCAAGTTGGCACCACCGCATCCAACAATACATTGACTAAGCCTGCCTTATCAAAGAGATCAATAAAATATGCTGAGAGAGGGTCTAAGTGTGTAGCCGCTCCCCAAATATCACTAGCTCCAAGTGTTAGGTTTAAATCCCCTACCACTATAAGATTCTTGCTATAAATAATACCACTGATCGCCAACTTATCCGAGAAAACTTTCATCTCCGTACAGGGACCATATACATTAAGCAATGTAACCGGTTGATTAAGCTCCAAATACAATCATGTAAGTAGAATCCCACCACAACAAAAATAAGGAATGATGTCAAAAATGTTCGGATCCCAAGAGACAAGAAGCCCTCCCGAAGACCCGATCGCACTGACTGCACAAGTAATCCAGGTAGAACAATGAATAAGCATAAGAGCTTGAGCTTTGTGTTCCTCGACCATAGTCTCTTGTAGGAATATGATATCCAGTCTAGTCCTCTGAATCAACCTTCGAAGGGAGGAATATTTCAAGGTCCCCCCCACCCCTCTAATGTTCAGGGAGAGCACGATCATGTCTTTGCTCTCGCTAGGGATTTCAGGCCTCTAAGCACCCTTGATTCATTAGTACCCAAAAAAAGTGTCCCCTATGTACAGTTACTCAGAGCCTACTTCTTCTTCCTGGAACTTATAGTATTTATAGGGGAGGTTTCCAACCCCAATTCCCTAGAACATGAATATTCTTTAATTGTGTCCCCCACCAAGGATTTGGAAGACCCCTCTCCACCATCAGGATCGGGTCTAAGGTAAAATGATCTTCCTCTGTAGGTAGGAAGAGAAATCAAGCTCTGCACCTCTCTGATAGTGGGAAACAGTGACTCCATAACAATACCTAAATCGCTATCCCCCAATTATGATTCCCAACAACCCGACAATAAACTGTCTTTTGTATCACATATAGGTCTAGGGACAACCCTTCCTGACGGAAAAGGAGATCTACATTCACTCCTTACCGATAAAACACCTGCTAAAGAGGAACTCTTAGGTGAGTTACACTCCAATGTAGTAACAGGCTCCTCACTGGGAAGTTCACTTCCCCCCACTGAGAAGTGACCAGATAAAGGGTTATTAGCTAAAGCTCCTACAGACTTCGTCGCCGAACAAGGTGGAGAAAAATCCATAATACCAATAAGTCGAAGAATCTGGACTCATCCAAAAAATGTCTTTCCCGGACATATAATGAATGAAAGAGAGCGGGACAGACATATTTTAACTTACTCGTAATAGTCGCAATAGTCCCTAGCAACGATGCCTCCTCATAGTCGTAGCCACTTGGACTGAAGATAGTAGACTCAATCCCAGGCGACTCAACACTAGTCGATCTTTCCAACAGTGTACCCTCTGAAACCTCCTCGTCCTGTGGTCCCAAGGAGTCCCTCCAAAGGTGACCCATTTTCTGACACTTAGAACATCTGAACGAGACTCCTAAGTAGTCTAGAGACTGTAAAAAATGGTGATCGTGCCAACTAATCTCCAAGGTTTCTAGCAAACCAGAGTGTATATCTATTTCCAAAAGTAATTTTCACATTCTTTTAGTGCATCAAGATCCGCACTAATAAACTTCCCAAGACTACTCCCTACAGCTTCCAAAGCTTTTGCATGTCAAAAATGAAACGGTAGCCCCGACAACAACACCCAGAAATGACGGAACTTAAAATAAACCTGTGCGGGGTCAGAGCTCACCCGCCACCTTTTTACCATTAAAATACCTCCATCGTAGCACCAAGATTTATCCAAAATCAACTATGTGTCCTATATCCTTTTGAGCTTAAAACCAAACCACCCTTTAGTGAGGTAAAAAACCTTTGGGCAATAACCCAACAGTGGCTGCCAAAATACCAAAACCCACTCCTCAATCGACATTTTACACTTACTTTTGTAATAAAACCTCCCTACCAGAGTTAATAACACGAGACTCACCGTGTTCTCCAAACCCACGTTGTCGCCCAACATCAATTTGTGTTTGGAGCGGTTTGGAACCCAATGTCTATACAAACGAGATCCCTAGCACTTAATAAACCTAGGAAAACTAGCTCTAGTCACAACCTCTACCACTCCTCCCTTATCTTTCGACTTCCCACCTGCACCCACACTGAAGTTTACAAAGTATTTCACTACAAAATTCCCAAAGGTGTAAGTAACTGGCATTTGTGTAAGCTCAGACAGAGCATAACCAGTATAACTCTGACCACCATCTGCTACTGGCACCGAGATCTGAGCCTTAATTGCTGCCATTAGTGCCTTAAAGTCACCATTAAAACCTGCCAGATTTGTTGTAGAAAAGAGCCCCGTCTGTCGCCAGATGGCCTCATCCTCTTCTCCCATGAGGGCATTGACTTCCTTCTCCATCGAGATCCCCTCCAGTGGAGTATGCGTCATACTCCCTGGCCCATCACACAGTGAAAAAACCTCTGACCGCACAACAACTGTACTAAGGTTCTTAATAAAACCTTAATGATACCAATAAAACAAGGATGACAAGAATCCCACTCACCCAAGAAACAAGAGGAATATTAAATGAATCCCGAGCCAAGTTTATGAACTCCGAAAAATCAGAGTGATAACACTGTTACACAGGGAAAAAGAGGCACTAAAAATAGCAGCCATTATGAAGGGAGACCAACCAGACAGCTAAAACCCCTCAAAAAAACTCCACCCGCCACTCATGACTCCTCCAATAACGAGCTCTGGCCTCCTCCAGTGATCTTAAAATGCAATCTAGAAGTGCTACATCTCCCCGCATGGTAGGCCGCCATTACTAGTCCTTGAAGGTTTGAAAATAACTACCAGGACTTATTCTCGCTCGCCAATACACATCCTCCTCATCCCTTTATCAAAAGTGCATCCTAGATAAAATTTCCGTGTTACAAGATGAAGATGATGGATTGATTATGATTATTGAATGGATGGTTTTTATTTTTATTTTCTATGTTATAATTTTTTTTTAAATAGAGAAGAATGGAGATTTTATATTCGAATTTTTTTACTACAAAACATTTACGTTATTTTAAAATACAGAAGAATGGATATAAATATATTAGAAATTATTTTAGTATAAAAGATTTATTTAAAGAAATCACAATTTAAAAAAAAAAAACCAATAATTTTTATATTTGATCACTGTTATAAGCATGCTTCCGAGATATAAGTTATTGTTCAAAACATTTTAATGTTTTCATTCCGCAGTGATGTTTTCGAATGGATATGAATATATTAGAAATTATTTTAGTATAAAAGATTTACTTAAAGAATCACAATTTTCAAAAAAATACAATAATTTTTTTTATATTTGATCATTGTTTTAAGCATGCTTCCGAGATATAAGTTATTGTTCAAAACATCTTAATGTTTTCATTCCCCTGTGATGTTTTCAAATGTAAAAAAAAAAACTTAAAATAATCAAAGGTGATGATGTCAAAACACCATTGACTTATAATGATATCGAAATTAAATTTTATTTCGATAAAAAATATCTCAAAATATTATTTTTGACAAACTTGATGTTCATTTATACCTTACTTAAACATTTAATTTAGACATTTAGGGAATTTAAATTAAAGTTAAAAATATACCTTTCTTAAACATTTAATTTAGAAATTTAGAGAATTTAAATTAAAGTTAAAAATATACATTTAATTTGATTTTGTTTTCAAATTTGTTTAGTAGTAATTCAGTTTTAATATATATATATATATATATATATATATATATATATAGAAAAAAAAA
>CBVK0100752368.1:0-18513 GCA_900067695.1 Picea abies
AGATACATTGGGTACTTTTATTTTTAACACAAGAAGAAAGTTTTTGACATTTTCTTATAAGAAGAAGAAAACCACATTACAGGATGTTACAATGAAGTCAATTTCAGAAGCTTCATCATCAAAAGACCTGAAGGACATATCAGAAGTGATCCTTCCAGATAACCAGAAGTCAATATAGAAGTTCCAAGATCGACAAGAAGAATGTGAAAAAATCATCATTGAAAAAGATGAAGAGATTTTTCGTCTAAGAAATCATAATAAAAAACTACTTGCAAAAATCATGAAGTCCAAGGAGAAGAAGCGGTGTTTTCAAAAGTTCGAACAAGAAAATCAAGGTCTCAAAGAAAAATTAATCAAAAAAGAGGAAGAAAGCTCCTGTCTAAAGAACCTTAATCAGAAATTACTAGAACAAATTAAAAGCTTAAAGGATGAAAAAAGGGAGAATCTAGAATTAAAAAATAAAGATGACAAGTCAGAAGATAAAGAAGAACTTTTACGATTAAAGTGACATAATCAAGATTTACTAACACAAATAAAAAGGCTTAAGCATGATAAGAAGACCTTACAAGAAAAGCTAGATCGCAACACATCAGTAGTCGATAAGGAAACGATGACAGACCCAATCAACCTTACAACTCAAAAGGAGGCAAATCTAGCTAATGTAAAGATGTTTTCAAATGTCGAGGTACAAACAAGCCAGAAATATAAAGAAGACTCAATTCCAAAATTTAATCGACAAAAAGCTACAAGTATACGAAGTAACAATCGAGTTACAAGGATGCCTTATCGACATTCTAATCACAAAAATCGATACTTTAGCCAAACCTTATATCAACAGAAACAAATGACCAGTATGTCGAAGAATATTACTTCATCTACAAATGATGCTCAAAATAGAAGTTATCATGGGAGTCAAAATACATCAAGTTCTTTCCAAGAACCCTACAAACTCCCCATGCAAAAGATCGAATTAGGATGGGCAGACTCCTTTACAATGTGAAAGTTCTGCTCAGCGCTTAGAAAATCCTATTGTCTCAAGTCCTCAACGATTACTAACTCGATAATGAAGAACCAGGCGACAATAATCACAAGCTAGCGCAAGAGATAAGTCTTCCATAAAGTATGCTTTGAGGATAACGAATTTTTAAGGGGAAGGCAATGTTATGAACCTAAATATACATATACCATAGATATTCATAACATAATAATTATTAATAATGAAAGGTCATGTCTCAAATGACATGACTATTGGTAAAGAGCACCCCTACATGGGTATATAATCAAGCCCTCATTCTCAACTGTAATCATCTTATCATATCATATCTTATATTATCTATTCATATATTATTTACAGTTCTATATGGATTACTTTGTTATATTCCAAGTATTTTGGATAATTCTTGTGTGAGCGAACTTTGTTCGTCTCAGAAGATATCAATAACTGAGATTAATTACACCACCACTAAGAGAGAAGGGTTAGCCATGGTGTATGCGTTGTAGAAGTTCCGCCACTACTTGTTCGGAGGACAGTTTAAAATGTTCATTGATCACTCCGCATTGAAATACTTAGTCAACAAGCTAGTGTTGGGGGGAAGAATATGTAGATGGCTTCTGCTATTTTAGGAATATGATTTTGAGATCATGGTTAAGCCATGAAGAACGAACAAAGGTCCTGACCACTAGTTAAGGTTGGAACATGGCGAAGAGCCTACTAGTTTGGAGGATACATTGTCAGATGCACAATTGTTGGCCATTAGAAAAATCGATGATCACTTCGCATAGATAGTCCAGTTCATGTCAATAGGAATGGCACCTAGTGACTATACAATTATTCATAAGAAGCAACTAGTAGTATGCGCTGTAGATTTTTCACTTATAATTGGAGAGCTATACAAGATGGGACCCGGCGAGATATTAAGAAGGTGTGTTATGGAAGCCGAGAGACCATTGATCCTCACATAAGCACATGAAGGAATAGCAAGAGGACACTATGTAGGGAAAGAAACAACGCAAAATATTTTTAGGGATGACCTTTGGTGGCCTACTCTACGCAGAGATGCTAAGGACTATTACAAAGCTTGTGATGTATGCCAAAGAGTTGGGAAACCGTCCAAAAGAGATGAAATGCATTTAGCACCGCAACTGACCCTACAAGGATTTGAGAAATGGGCCATTGACTTCGTGGGACCTATAAACCCACCAGGGAACCACAAAGGAGCTAGATACATAATCACTGCGACAACATATTTGACCAGATGGGTAGAAGCAAGAGCAGTTAAGGATTGTAGTGCAACTACAGCTATGCTCTGCATATTTGATGATATCATAACCATGTTTGGATGCCCAAAGATCCTTATGAACGACCAACACACACATTTCATCAATAAGACCATTGAAGCCTTGACTCAGGAATTTGAAGTTCACCATCAGAAGAGCACACCCTATCATCCACAAGAAAATGGGACAGTTGAAGCATTCAATAAGATCTTGGAGACAACACTGACGAAGATATGTAGCATGAATAGGGATGAATGGGATTTGAGAGCACCAACAGTATTATGGGCCTATAGAACCACTTGCAAGAAATTGACCATGCAAACCCCCTTCAAACTGGTATATGATATAGAATCAGTTGTACCCTTCAAATATTTGGTTCCTAGTCTGAGAATTGTAGCCTTTACAGATATGGATGGCACTGGCGCTCTGCAAGAGAGGCTTGCACAGTTGGTTGAACTGGAAGAAGACAGATTTATTGCAGGATTTCACCAACGGGTTCAGAAATAAAGAGAGAAGGCCTACCATGAAAGACACATCAAAAAGGAGGCATTTAAGCAACGTGATTTGGTATTGGTATATGACAGTAAGTTCATGAAGCATCCAGGAAAGTTCAGAACACATTGGCTTGGGCCATATGAGGTTGCCTATGTTACAGAAGGAGGAGTTGTGTAGTTGAAGACTTTGAATGGAGAATGGAAGGAAGGATTAGTGAATGGGAGCCTGTTGAAATTGTATTACGACAACCAGCTGCCTCACAACTCTCAATAAATGAAAAAGGAGAAGGTTCTAGGTACCAGGTGCAATTGAAACTGGGTACCAGACACATAAAATACAGTCTGCAGAAGGAAGGAAGGGAGGACTAGAGCTAAAAGCAAAGGTTGCCTCGCGTAGTCTGAAGTCGAAGCACAGCAAAAGGATCATATCTGAAGTGCCTCGGGACGAGTCACATGTGAGTGTTGGGGGCATGTTGTCCCTTGGATAAGGAAGCAAGCGAAGATTAAGGAAGAAAAGGAAAAACATGAACTGCGTGGAAGACACAGTGACTAATATTGGGTTGAAGTGAGCAGAAGAGAAGAAAAGACGGTGCGAAGTAAGAGAAAGTAGGTTGTTGTATGAGAAGATCGAGGATGACAGATCTGAAAGGAAGATGGATTGTGGACAACTCAGCAAGTGGAAAAATCCACCGTTGGATGCTTTGGAGCATTGTACGAGAAGGAAGGAAAGACAGGCTAACAAAGCCCTGAAAATGTGGGTCAAGTTGACCTAGGGTTTTAGACACCTAGGGTTTTGGAATCTAGAGTTTTGACACTTAGGTTTTAACCTGAGGGTGTCTGAGAGATATTTTAATGTATAAATAGAGGTCTAAAGGACCTGGGATGGGTTGTTGGTATTGTTGGTGCTAGGTTGGTTGAGAATTTGTTGTTGTTGTGTGTTCGAGTTAGTACTATTGTGGGAGAAAGAAGTGATGAGTGCAAGAGCCTTCTGGTATTGTAAGATCTTCAACTAGGTGCGAAGATTGCCCCTACAACTAGGTGCGCAGGAGGGGAGAGACAAAGAAGAGAAGAGAGAATATCTGCTAGCTAAGAGCGCAGACAAGAACTGTATGCATCACCTTAATATATTATAAAGTGATGCAGGAGCATCGCCAATAGGTAGCAAGCACACGTGGATGTGGAAGACAGCTGGACAAGCGCCATCGCATTTCATGTTTAAATTGTTTTGAAGTGGAATGTGCTAGAACTTAAATAAGATAATTAAGAAAGGAATACTTACTGATTGTAATCATACCTTGAGCATCCTGCTCTCATCTGAAGTAGATAGAGGCATTTATGCTAAGATAATGAAGGTAGATAGAATTTAATTCTAGATTAGACAGTTTTAGGAGCCGGAGGGAAAACAGATATAGACACCCTCATTGTGTATTGTAACGTAAGGAGGAAGATTATGAGAATAGAGCATAGAAGAGAAGCAAGAGCATAGAATATACATAGAAGAGAGAATATAGCTATGTAAAAACACCCATGTACAGAGATTTGAATTAATAGAAAGAGCTTTGATTCAAATTCATGGCGTCGTGTTTGTTCTCTATGTATGTATGTTGAATGTTATGCTCATGGATGTTTAATTTCTGTTATACATTTGCTTTTTATGCTATGTATGAATTATTTCTTGTTAAATGTTTGGAATATGAGAGGAAGATTAAGGAATGAGTTTCAATTGTTTCTCTGTCTGAGTGATTAAAATTCCTGCAAGGAGTGCAGTGGAGTTTGTTCGCAAGGAGTGCATCGACAAGAATTCAGGGTTGTGTCTCTGAAGGCTCAGATAGTTTTTCTTTTGTTCTCACTTTCATTAGAAGTGCAGTTAGGCACAGGAGTCATGCAAGGTGTGCACAGACCAAGCTTGAATTCAGGGTTTGAAACCTGAGAGGTTGTTGGAGGATTGTTGCAAGGAGTGCGCAGAGTCGAGAAGAGTTCAACACTTGAAGTGTTTGAAGGTCTGTCGCAAGGAGTGCACGCAGGGATTCCTTTTAAAGACTCGGAGTTGTTTAAGGGCTCAAGATAAGGTTAAATTCCTTAAGTTCTTGAAAGGAAGCCAGAGGCTAGGTACCTTGAAGAATTGAAAGAAGGTGAGAAGAAGTTGTTTTGCAGGAGGACAAGTTTCGTAAGAGAATATTGTGTTCGTTGCGTAGGAGTTGTCGAGGAAGCTTTGGACAGTCGAAATTCTCCATGAAGAATTCACGAAGTCCTGCGAGTCCTCAGATCTCACAGAATAGCCAAGGAGTTACGGTGCTTGTTTTCAAGGTTAAAGCTTAGGAGAGGCAGAGCCGTAGGATCCAAGTCAACCAGGACCGTTGGATAACTCATGAAATCACATCTCGGGGCTTCATGAGTTGAAAGGTCGAAGATTTGGTATCAAAGATCGTGAAGTCGTGAAAGGTGAAGTAGTGAAGTGGTGAGCGGATCAGAGCCATTCACTCAAAAGGACAGGTGCCAGAGATCTAGAGATCTCGCGATTTTCGGAGATTCACGAGGTGGGAGGCCAAAGGTTGGGGCACTCTAGGTTGCGAAAGGCAAGGTCCTGAAAAGGGTGAAGAAATGTGTGTATGTGTGGGACCATAGGAGTTAACAAGGTGGACAAGTGGCAAACTGTTGATGTGGAAGTCAATTTCATTGACCACTTCAGAGTTTTGTGAGTTGAAATCTCGAAAGCCTTGCATCAGGACTCGAAAACTCGCGAAGTGAGAAGTCTCGAAACAACGAGAAGTCTCGTTGTGGGGCTAGTACTGGGAACCCTATCGGAGTTTGACATTTCAAAATTTCAAGAGATAGAGCATTGGAATTTCAGGGTTTGCGGAGCAGAGTTGTATGACATCGCAACTTGTGAACTCGTGAAAGCCGAAAAGTTAGAGTTGATATTGGAGTTTTGGAGTTTCAGGATTCGGGGGTCTGAGCGACAAGACACTTGACCACAGGATTCACGAAATCGTGAAGTCCAATTCCCTGAAGCATGAAGGAGAAACCCCATGAGGTTTTTCTATGGGTGCAGATTTACCGAAAGGGAAATAAAAGAACAATTGATGAGATCTCTTCGGGCCAAGGAAGGAAGAACAATCCTGTGTACGTGGACTTTCCGGCCTGCGGGTTGGGGAGGGCTGCATCAGGTTTGGTATCAGAGCACAGAAAGGTTTCTTTTCTTTCTATAGTAGGGAAAAGGAAGATTCACCATACCATCGAGGAGAAGAGATAGACAATCACCCGATCCGCCAGAGGAAAGGGAAATGCCAAGAAGAAGGGGTAGGCAGATGCCTGATCCAATTATGGAAAGAGAGATGCATGATTTATGTTCCAGACTTGAGGACATGGAGACAACACAGAGGCACACAATCAGTGCTGGGGATCTTAGTGAGTCCGAGAATGAAGATGAAGCTGGACATGGAGAAGAAGAAGTCATAGCAGAAGATGCAACAAATGAATGCTTGCTTAAAGCTGTTGCAAGAATGGGCGCAAGGGCGAAGATGGACATTCCAGTTTATGAGGGAAATCTGGATGTAGAAGAGCTTCTAGACTGGATTAGAGCTCTGGAAACATACTTTGACTATGAAGATGTCAAAGAGGACAAGAAGGTCAAGCATGCTGTCATGAGATTAAAAGGACATGCAGCGTTGTGGTGGGATGAACTACAAGCTGACAGGCGTTGCCAAGGCAAGTAGAAAATTAAGAGCTGGGATAGGATGATTGCAAAGATGAAAGTGAAATTCATCCCCAGTGATTATCAAATTACTCTGTTCAGGAGGATGCAGAACCTGAGACAGAAGTTGATGACGGTGAAGGAGTATACTGAAGTATTTTATAGGTTGAACATCAGAGCAGGTCATCGTGAAAGCAACGATGAAAAAGTAGCCAGGTATATGAATGGATGGAGATATGAAATTCAAGATGAGATGAGTATGTTCACTATCTGAACAGTGGAAGATTCTTATCAAATGGCTCTGAAAGCTGAGGAGAAGCTGAGCCAAAAGCAGGGTCAAAGAGGGCATGGAAAAAGTCAGCCCAGGGGCAAGTCAGTTGTCCAGGAAAGAAATCAGAATCCTAAGGAGGAGTGGAAGTAACCTCAGACTCGAATAGAGAGAGGTGGAATCTCACACCGAGGGCAGTATGTTGATTAGAGAGGGAAATACACTGAACCAAGAGGAGAGTATGTTGATAACAATATATTTCCTCATACTAGAGGTAGAGGAAGAGGAAGAGGAAGAGGTGGAGTAATAAAATGCTTCACATGTGGAAAGGCTGGACACAAGTCTTATGAATGTCCAGACAAGAAGAAAGAGGAAGGAGAGGCTCACATTGCCGAAGCACAGAGGCAGAATGTTGAGGTAGAGGATGATGAAGGCGAAAGATCGCTGATGATGCAAAAATCTCTTTTGACACTAGAGAAGGAGGTGGAGAGTCCAATCCAAAGAAACCGACTTTTTTAGACTGCTTGCAAGACCAAGGACATGGTATGCAAAGTCATTGTGGATAGTGGTAGCATGGATAATCTTGTTTCAACTGAGATGGTAGAAAATTTGGAGCTGGAGATGATTGATCATCCAAGCCCATACAGAGTTTCATGGCTACAAAAAGGACATCAGGTAAATGTCACTAAACAATGTTTAGTTGAATTTAAGATAGGAGGATATAATGATAAGATCTTGTGTGATGTCATTCCTATGGATGTTTGTCATCTATTGTTGGGTAGACCGTGGCAATATGACAGGAATGTGATTCATGATGGGAGGATGAATACATACACCCTAGAATAGAATGGGAGGATGCACATGTTGCTGCCAATCAAAGATAAGGAGGTGGAGCCTGGACTAAGTAACACTGTACTTCTCATGAGTGGGAAGGAACTTCTTACAGAGGTTAAGAAGAAGGAGGAACCGCAATTCATTGCGGTTAGGAAAGCCAAGGATTGTTTTAACCAACACAAGGGTAGATGATTTATCGGATGAGGTTTAGGAACTGCTAGAAAGGTTCGCTGACATAGTAGTGGATGAACTACCTCGTTCGTTTCCACCGATTAGAAGCGTGAGTCATCACATTGATCTCATACCAGGAGCTAGTTTTCCAAACAAAGCCACGTACAGGTTGATGCCACAGGAGAATGAAGAGGTCAAAAGACAAGTCCAAGATTTGTGGATAGATGTAGGATTTGTCAGCATTCGAAAGGAAAGAGGCAAAATGCGGGTTTTTATCAACCATTGCCCATACCTAAGAGGTCGTGGGATGTAGTTAGCATGGATTTCATATTAGGGTTGTCGAGAACACAAAGAGGGTTTGACTCAATATTTGTGGTGGTGGATAGATTTTCCAAGATGGCACATTTCATTCCATGTCAGAAAACCAGTGACACAACTCACATTGCGAACCTATTTTTCAAAGAAATCATTCGACTTCACGGCTTACCAAGAAGCACAGTTTCAGATAGAGATACAAAGTTCGTAGGACACTTTTGGAGAACCTTATGGAAGAAGCTAGGGACTAACTTATCGTTTAGTTCAGCTTATCATCCTCAAATAGATGGACAAATAGAAGTGGTAAACAGAAGTCTGGGAGACTTGCTGAGAAGCTTGGTAACAGAACATCACAACCAGTGGGACAACATATTACCACAGGCGGAATTTGCTTATCATGATTCATTTAACAGAAGCAAAAGATAGAGTCCATTTCAGATTGTCTATGGCATGCCGCCGAGAGGAATTTCTGAGTTGAGGGATTCAGAACATACTGCGACTAGGAGCACAAGTGTAAAAGATTTCGCAGAGGCGATGAAGGAACTTCACAGCCGGGTGAAGGAGCGATTGCAGAACTCAAGCTAGGAGTATAAATGAGAGCAGATCAACACAGAAGACAACTTCAGTTTGAAGTTGGTGATTTGATTCTCGCACATCTGAGAAAGGAAAGGTTCCTGAGGGGGACATATAATAAACTGAAAATGAAGAAAATCGGACCATGTAAGGTCTTGAAGAAATTTGGGGCAAATGCTTATGAGATTGAATTACCCAATGGGATCAGAATTTCTCCGATATTCAATGTCTCGGATTTGTACCCATATAAAGTTCAGAAAGCAAAAGTAGGACATGGACATCCAGAGGTTTAGTGGAGAAAACAAATGCCAGTTGCAGAAAAGCTGTAGATGGAGCGCATACTGGATAAAAGAACTGGTAAGAAGACCAGAAGAAAATAATACTTTGAGTATTTGGTCAAGTGAAAAGGCCATCCAGTTGAAGATGCCAGCTAGGAGAACGAAGCAAAGATCTAGAAGCATGGCCAGAATGTGCATGAGATCATGGACAGGAGCCCATGAAATTTTTCAAGCAAGGGAGTATGATGCAGGAGAATCACCAGTAGGTAGCAAGCACGCGTGGATGTGGAAGACAGCTGGACAAGCGCCAATGCATTTCATGTTTAAATTGTTTTGAAGTGGAATGCACCATAACTTAAATAAGATAATTAAGAAAGGTGTACTTACTGATTGTAATCAAACCCTGAGCGTCCTGCTCTCGTTTGAAGTAGATAGAGGCATTTATGCTAAGATAATGAAGGTAGATAGAATTTAATTCTAGATTATACAGTTTTAGGAGCCAAAGGGAAAATGGATATAGACACCCTCATTGTGTATTGTAACGTAAGGAGGAAGATTATGAGAATAGAGCATAGAAGAGAAGCAAGAGCATAGAATATACAGAGAAGAGAGCAGTGAGCTATGTAAAAACACCCATGTACAAATATTTGAATTAATAGAAAGAGCTTTGATTCAAATTCATGGCATCGTGTTTGTTCTCTGTGTATGTATGTTGAATGTTATGCTCATGGATGTTTACTTTCTGTTATACATTTTCTTTTTATGCTATGTATGAATGATTTCTTGTTAAATGTTTGAAATCTGAGAGGAAGAGTAAGGAATGAGTTTCAATTTTTTCTCTGTCTAAGTGATTAAAATTCTTGCAAGGAGTGCAGTGGAGTTTGTCCACAAGGAGTGCGTCGACAAGAATTCAGGGTTGTGTCTCTCAAGGCTCAGATAGTTTTTCTTTTGTTCTCACTTTCCTCAGAAGTGCAGTTAAACGCAGGAGTTGTGCAAGGTGTGCACAGACCAAGCTTGAATTTAGGGTTTGAAACCTGGGAGGTTGTTGGAGGACTGTTGTAAGGAGTGCGCAGAGTCGAGAAGAGTTCAACACTTGAAGTGTTTGAAGGTCTACCGCAAGGAGTGTGCACAGGGATTCCTTTTAAAGACTCAGAGTTGTGGAAGGGCTCAAGATAAGGTTAAAGTCCTTAAGTTCTTGAAAGGAAGCCAGAGGCTAGGTGCCTTGAAGAATTGAAAGAAGGCGAGAAGAAGTTGTTTTGCAGGAGGAAAAGTTTTGTAAGGGAATATTGTGTTCGTTGCACAGGAGTTGTCGAGGAAGCTTTGGATGGTTGAAATTCTCCGTGGAGAATTCGCGAAGTCCCACGAGCCGTCAGATCTCGCAGAACAGTTGAGGAGTTACGGTGATTGTTTTCAAGGTTCAAGCTCAGGAGAGGCAGAGCCGTAGGATCCAAGTCAACGAGGACCTTTGGATAACTCATGAAATCGCATCTCGGGGCTTCGTGAGTTGAAAGGTCGAAGATTTGGTATCAAAGATCGCGAAGTCGCGAAAGGCGAAGTAGCGAAGTGGCGAGCGGATCAGAGTCGTTTATTCAGAAGGACAGGTGGTAGATATCTAGAGATCTCACGAGTTTCAAAGATTCGCGAGGTGGGAGGCCAAAGGTTGGGGCACTCTAGGTTGCGAAAGGCGAGGTCTCGAAAAGGGTGAAGAAACGTGTGTGTGTGTGGGACCATAGGAGTTAACAAGGTGGACAGGTGGCGAAGTGTCGACGTGGAAGTCGATTTCATTGACCACTTTAGAGTTTTGTGAGTTGAAATCTTGAAAGCCTTGCATCAGGACTCGCGAACGCGTGAAGTGCGAAGTCTCGAAACGACAAGAAGTCTCGTTGTGGGGCCAATACCGGGAACCCTGTTGGAGTTTGACATTTCAGAATTTCAGGAGATAGAGCATCGAAATTTCGGGGTTTGTGGAGAAGAGTTGTATGACATCGCAACTCGTGAACTCACGAAAGCCAAAAATTCGGAGTTGATATCGGAGTTTTCAAGTTTCAGGATTTGGGGGTTTGAGCGACAAGACACTCGACCATAGGATTCATGAAATCATGAAGTCTAATTCCCTGAAGCGTGAAGGAGAAACCCCACGAGGTTTTGTTGTGGGTGCAAATTTCCTGAAAGGGAAATAGAAGAGCGATTGACGAGAGCTCTTCGGGCCAAGGAGGGAAGAACGATCCTGTGTACGTGGACTTTCCAGCTTGCAGGTTGGGGAGGGCTGCGTCATAAAGCAAAGTTCTGTGGATGTAGCCCTAGGGAGTTGGTGAACCACATATATCTTGTGTTATGTGTGATTGATGTTGTGTTCTCTTTCATTTGATATGCTGCTATTGTGATATTGTATTAGATCTGAAGTATAACTTGTGCAATAGGTTTAAGAAAGATAAATAATAACTAGGTGACTGTGTATTGTTGCTGTGAATCCATTCTGCATTTTCTCTCATTGTAGACACATGTGTCTTGCAACCCCCTATAACTACTTTGGATGAGACTGCATCTACCTCACAGGTGTTTCTGAAAGGGCCAGTAGTTAGGGCTTGTTGGTGCACTCTTGGAGTTGAACCCTGGGTCTGCCCCTGTGCCAACACCCACTATCCTGATGTGATTGCCAACTTATGAAACACTTATAATTGTTGATGCATGATCTTTTAATTCTTAGACTATTTTCGCCACTTATATTTGTTGATGCATGATCTTAAATTCTTAGACTCTTTTCACCACTTATAATTTGTTGATGCATGATCTTTTAATTCTTAGAATCTTTTCGCCACTTATATTAGTTTATGCATAATGTTTATGCCTTAGTTTACTAGCCACACTTGTCACCATGTTACTATGATTTCGTGTGAATGATTAATTGTGTGCACTGATCAATGAGGGAATTATGTTATTCCGACAATTAGATCATGCACTTACCTTGAAATTGATGTTGGTTATTGTGAATCCAATGATTGATTTAATCGCACGCCTAGAAGTTAAGTAGATCTTGTTGCGCTTTAAAAATTTAATAAGTTTATTCTTGCGCCTTTGTTTATGTTGTTGTTGATTGATTTAGTGATTAAGCACTCTTGTGCCATGGAATGTTATGATACATGTGTTGGTTTATTAGAATTGCTATTGTGCTTTGATGATCATCAATGATGTAGTTATTAATTTGTGATGTGTATTCCTAACACAAATTTAAAAGAAAAAGAAAAAAATGTTTTTTTACCTGTTGTATATCGCTTTTGTCGTCATAATGATGGGGTCATTACACATAGCCTATGTATTCGATAATTGAAGAGAAACCTAAGGAACAAAGAAAAATAATTAGACAGTTACATCAGGCCTCGGAAATTGATTTTAGAAATAAAAGGGCCATTCATATTCTGTCCAGGATGATTCAAAATAGGAATAGGAAAAAGAATAGCCCGATTCTAACAATAACCATAGTGGATCGAGACTCCTCAGAAGACACAATTCAAGACTGTGAATATGATAGTCATACCCAATATGGTTTTGTCTCAAACCTACCTCCTTTCCTTCAAAATTGTGAAGGGTTTTCATGCATTCAAGCTGATCGAAAAGACAAACTTGTGCAAGAAAGACCCTCAGAGACAAACCGACAATAGTCAATCCCAAATTTAGAACCTGAGTGTTGGCATGACTGCTTAGCATGGGATCAAAGGTATTATGCAAATGTATCCTATTTTCAAATGCACCTCAATCAAGTAATCAGGCAAAATAGGGAACTGGAAAGGGATAACATGAAATTAAATATTGAAGCACAACAAAGCATGTCTTGGCCAAGTAAAAATCCAAGAAAATCTTGAGATATTATTATTAAAAAATCAACAAATGTCAATATTATTATTGGATCAGAAATGCACACATCTTCATTCTCGAATTCTTAAATTGGGTAACAATTTTTTTGGTTTTATTTCTGTTGAGTTTGTTTTATTTATCATTAGTTTTTTTTTATTGTTTTTAGACTAACTACAAAATCAAAGATTCTCTAGCCAGTCCTAATTTAGTTGATATGATTTCTAATTTAATTTAATCTTTATTTTAGGTCTCAAATTGAAGGATGTTGCCTAGCCAATGGAGATCATGGAATTTTTTTTTCTTCTTATTAGTAATAGAATCTATCTCCAAATAGTTGGTGATTTATTTTTTATTATTATAACAAACTTTGTATAAGTTATTATAAATGTTTTTATTATAAACTTAGATTAGGATTTGATTTCTAACTTCTCTATTTCTAAAAAAGATTTACCTCTATCCTGTGGATATGAGAGTTGATCATTGTTGTGTTTAAATACTTATGTTGTTTTGAAACGAAACATGGTGAAAATTCTGGGAAATGGACCACTGATTATTTTGAAGAATATGGAATTATACCTTAAGTATTTTTCCCTGTAAGTCTAATGTTTTTTTTTTCATTATAATATCTTTAATTATGGTTCATATTCTTTGAAGTAATTGATCATGGATTGATTAAAAATTAGCTTTAGTCTATTTTGTCAATACATGGTTAACTGTTATCATCTATATATTAATTTTGTCAACCTTTAATAGTTCATTTGGCACAGATCATTTAGGTCCTTGCGATTGTATCATTTTGATGCAAATTTCGAATTATATTGAGTTTATTCATATACTTTGAATTTGTAAAGACTTAATTGTATAATTGAAATTCTTTTCTTATTGTCAATTGGTCTATCATATCTTCACAAAGGATCAGATTTAAAAAAAATTGTTCTCCCTGCATCTCAAATCAAATTTAAATTGTCAGTTGAAGTGACTTTCTTCAGATGATTTTATGATCTTAGAATTTGATTTTATGATCTTAGAACTTGACAACCTTCTTCCATATATTTCTCTTGATAGACAAGTTGTTGGAGCTTCTTTATACAAAAAGGAACAACCCAAAGTTAAATACTGGTTGGTTACTAGGTTAACGATTTTTCTTTCTTTTGTTTTTTGATTTATATTTTTCTTTGTGAATGTAGATTAACATTAAGCTTAAATGCTTTGCTTATTTAAGATAAAATATTATCATTTACATTCATTCTTTTTCTCTTTTAGTTTTAAGGTTAAAATTAGATTTGTAATATGTTCTAGATATACTTTTATTTTGCCTGATATTTGGTTCTTTTGTAGAACCTTAGTTTCCAAGGTTTTTTGTAAGTCTTGTACTTGTTTATTTGTATAGTTTGTACATAAAGAATGTGAGTAGTGAATGTATATAATAGATTTCCGTTAATAAATAGTTAGTTATTTTATCTTTGTAGTTTAGATTAGATCTCTTTATTGTCTAATGGAGTCACTAAACCTGTTAGGGTGAGTCACTACAAACAACTTAGTTATCTCGACAATCTCAAACCAGACTCTCCCTTTCAGTTGACAAGCGTTCACATATGCTTGTCAACAATACTTTATTAACTTATTTATTACTAAATCATTTTAACATTAAATTTACAGAGCGGTTATATTAATTAAAAATTGAAAAGTAGTTAATCTATAAGTGAGACCACAAAAATCCCATAACCAAATGTTGCAAAGAGAAAAGACTTTAAAGCCCACAATTATAGAGATCATAAACCTTGCAATCTAATGTTGCATATATTAAAGATCGAGAACACTGATATTGTATGAAGACAAGAAAATAGAAGCTACTCTTTCAGGAGTGGATTATCATATGAAATGAAGAACTAGCCATTGTAGGGAATGAAAACCATGTACAACTCTTTAATATAAAAAGTAGAGATTGATGAATCCTAATTACATGTCCAAGTGTGACATACAAAATGCAAACCCACAATATACTATTGAAACAATTACCATCTGTTGAGCCTTGTTTTTGCCACATTCCTCGCATAATAAAACCGCCATTCTAAGCCATTTTTTACACTTCATCCATGATATATAACCATTTTCGTCATCAAACCTTCAGTTAAGACTAAATACATCATTGTGGTTAATACATATAGTTTAATGTTTTTAGTGATTAAAGAAGATTTTTACAAAGGTTTTGTTGATGACGGTTTATGAAGAATGATTCTTGTACCAACATTCCTATACCATCACTACAGTTCTAGTACTCGATTTTGTATCTTAGCCTATTGGTGCATCTCTAGGCGAAAATCAAGAACATGGGATTTCTCCACAACAACGTCAACATGCTCTCCTATATCTCAGATTGTGCCTAGGTCACATGTTTGGACCTTCAACTCAGAAATAATAGTTCAACTCGAAATTAGCAAAAGTTCCAGATAATCAACTTCCACCTCGATTTTCGTGCAGATGAGGTTGAATCTGAAGAATACAAAACATGGATTTTATTCCCAATATAACAAATTGAGTATCAAGAAATCTGTTTTCCAAAATCAAGAATGGTTTGAGATTTATGCTTGGTTCTTCAACATCAATATTTCAAAGAGGTATAAATTTTCCCATATTTATAATCAATACCTAGATTTAAGAAAATCAAATACAATGTCCAGGTTTAGTTCGTGCCCAGCCCTGCACTCAAAAGATTGGTCAAAGCATGCCATGTGAATTGCCAGATTGTATAAGACGATCATAAATTAGTTTTTTTTTATATTTGGTAATGGTTTTATATATAGTTATAGAATTGTTCTCACAAACCATAATCCTCTAAAGATAAATAAAAGAATCATATGTATTAAATGCCCAAATCGACTATTTATGGGAATTAGTTCAATTGGCATGATATAAATTCAATAGGAAGTGATAGAGTTGAGACACAGGGATTATTAATAAGTTGTATCTGTTATTGTGACTTTAATTCATGTTATCGATCTGGTTCCTTGGGTCTCCATTTAACATTGTATATCATTTTTAAGTATCACATATCTCTGTTGCGAGTTATATTATTAATGCATATCACCATCATACATATTCTTATGCCAAACATAAAACAATATAACTTCACATATGTATCACTAAATGAGATGTCAATTAGAATCAACATATCCACAAACTGATTCACAACCACTCGTATAGGTGATACAATAATCAATTGTGCTCCTTAGATACCGAAGCACCCATTTCACTGCTGCCCAGTGCTCTTTACCTAGATTTTCCATAAAACTACTGACAACCCCAACTGCATGTGAAATGTCTAGCCTTGTACTAACCATTGCATACATTAGACTTCCTACTGCATTAGCATATGGTATTCGAGACATATATTCCTTTTCTTCTTTTGTACTAGGACATAAACTTGAAGAAAGCTTAAAATGGGAAGCCAAAGGGACTGAAGATGGTTTCACATCATTCATACCAAACCTCAAAGGTATCTTCTCAACATACTTTTGTTGTGACAACCAAATATTACCATTCCTCCTATCTCTGAATATCTCCATGCCCAAAATCTGCTTTGTTGCTCCTAGATATTTCATATCGAATGTCCTAGCCATCTGAGCCTTTAACCTGTTGATCTCAGTTATGCTTTTTCTTGCTAAAAGCATATCATCAACATACAATACTAAGATAATGAATATGTCAATACCTTCTTTCTGAGAATATCCTTTTGCAATCAGCCTTGCCTTGTACCTTTTCACCTTATCATCAACACCCTTCTTCAACTTGTAGACCCACTTGCAACCTACAATTTTTCTGTCTCTTGGAGTTTCTACGAGGTCCCATGTAGCATTCATCTCTAATGCCTTCATTTCATTCTTCATCACTTATTTCCATTTATTACTGTTAGAACCCTTCACAACTTCCTGATAGCATGAAGGTTCATCATCATTAGTACTTAAAGAAACTGATGAAACAAAATCATCATACCTTCTTGGAGGATTTCTGACCCGTGTAGACCTCCTTAGGGAAGTTTGTGGCTCATCCACAATCTGTTGATTTTCATCATCAACCATGTCTTCCTCTACTGTAGGAGACTCTTCATAAACATCTTCTAAAACTTGTTCATGTTCACCCTCATTAGTTTCAAACTGGATTTGTTGATACTTTGGTGTTTCTTCCTATTTCATTTGAACATCTACATTTGATTTGATGAGAGATGATTCATCAAATATTACATCTATGTTAATGGTGATCTTGTGGGCAGTAGGATCCCACAACCTGTAGCCCTTAAAACCATCACTGTATCCAAAAAACATAAGCCTTTTTTATTTTAGATCTAATTTAGAGCACTGATGTTTCAGAATTAGAGCATAGGCATCACAACAAAAAACTTTAAGATTAGAATAATTACAAGGGTGACCTGTCCATACCTCTTCTGGAATTTTTCATTCTATTGTTGTTGATGGTGATCGATTCACCAAATAACAAGCTGTAGATATAGCTTCTGCCCACAGTTCCTACTGCAATTTCAACATACTCCTTGCTCTCTCTAGAAGAGTCATGTTCATGCGTTCAACAACTTCGTTTTGCTGAGGAGTATAGGCAGTGGTTTTATGCCTATCGATCCCAAATTCCTTGCAATAATTCTCAAACTCCATTGATGTAAATTCACCACCATTATCAGTTCTTAAACATTTAATGGACCTACCAATGCTCTTTTCCACTAAAGCTCTAAACTGCTTGAAAATTGTAAATACATCAACTTTACTCTTCAACATATAGACCCAAACCTTCCTAGAGAAATCATCTATAAAAGTTACAAAGTATGATGATCCTCCATATGAAATAGTAGGGGATGGTCCCCAAACATTAGAATGGATATAGTCAAGAATTCCCTTACTGGTATGTCTTCCAATTTTAAATTTCTGCCTATTTTGTTTTCCATAAATACAATGCTTGCATAAATCTAACTTTAACAAATTTAGAGTAGGAAGTAACTTGCGATTAGTTAATAAATTTAATCCTTGTTTTCTCATATGGCCCAACCGTTGATGCCACAGTCGAACAGAATCACTGTTGTTCTCAGATACCATTGTCTCATGATCTGATTCAGTCCTCCCTTCTAACAGAAACATGTTACCGACCTTCTTTTCTTTCATAACCAATAGAATTCCTTTGTAGACCTTCATAACTCCACCTTGAACAATACTCTTGTAACCTCTTGTGTCTAAGACTCCCAAAGAGATTAGGTTCTTCCTAAGATTAGGTACATGTCTTACATCAGTTAATATTTTAATAGTTCCATCAAACATCTTAATTCAAATGCTACCAATTCCCACAACTTTACACGAGATATCATTTCCCATGTAAACTATTCCATCATCTATAGACTAATAAGTAATAAACCAGTGTTTATGAAGACACATGTAGTTTGAAACACCAGAATCTAATAACCATTGTTGATCATAACGTGAACCAATACTAATTGAGAAAACTTCATCAGTCGTACCTGAACCTATTGCTGAACCTGTTTCGGTTGCATTTGCTTCCTTCATCTCTTTGGAGGGTCTTCTTTGGAGGCTTGTTGTCTCTTCCAACAATCTTCTTCAGGTGTCTAGATTTTCCACAAAACCAACACTTAATATTTCTCTTTCTTCCCTTCAAATTTGACCGAGATAAATCCCTCTGACCGTGTGCTTTTTATTTAGGTTTGCCTTTGATCACCTGCAATATACCAGATATATAAAATAT
>CBVK0100752370.1:0-21021 GCA_900067695.1 Picea abies
ACACGACGCTCTTCCGATCTCACACCGAAGTGAGTGATGATGCGGTTGAAGAAGAAAAGAGTTGCAGTACGACCATCATTCAGAAAGGTAGGCATAGACTCAGCCCATGTTGTGAAGTAATCGATGACGACGATGATGTAACCTTGCCCCCTGGTTGAGGTAGGCTTAGATTGCATGAAATCAATGACCCATTTGGCAAAGGGGCCAATGGAAATAATGGGATGCAATGGAGTGGGGTGGGTGCATGCCTTTTCGTGAAAAATTTGGCAGATTGCACATTTTTTTGATTGCCTCAATACAATCTTTGAAAATAGAGGGCCAAAAGTAGCTGCCACATAAAATTTTCTGAGTTGTAGCCATCCCAGAAAGGTGACTGCCACATTCTCCAAGGTGACAGTCATTAAGAACACATTCAACCTCTTCATGAGTCAAACATTTTCGTAGGATAGTATCAATACCACGACGATACAAAGTGGCACCGATGATAAGTTAGCAACGAGAATGATGGCGAATATGATGACGTTATTCATGTGAGATATCGGGTTGAAAACGTTGGGTTTGGAGATAAAGAAGGACATATCCATGCCAAGGATCGGATGTGCTAATGAGGAAAAGAGTCTCATTGGGGAGAGAATATTTGGGCTCAGTATCTTCATTAGCATGGGGAAGGTCGCAGATAAGCTCCACAAACACCAAGGATTTTTTAGCTTTGGACTTAGCAAACTCGAGATCGAATTCCTGAAGGATGACGACCCATTTGGAATATCCCCCCCCTGAGAACTTGACATGTCATAATGTGATACATGGGGTTATAGTCCGTGATAACTTTGGTGGTGCATAGCAAAATGTAATGACAAAATCTATGGACAACGATGACAAATGCTAGAGCCAACTTTTCAACATGTGAATATCAGAGCTCTAGACCAGATAGACTTTTGCTCAAATAATATATCACATGTTCCTCACCGTTAGGGTCCTCTTGAACTAACACCATAGAAATAGTGGAAGTAGAGGATGCTAAGTAAAGTATATAGTCCTTCATATAATTCAGAGGATGCAACAGAAGTGCGTTGGTCAATGCATGCTTAAGAGCAACAAAAGATCGTTGAGCAATGTCATCCCAGATGAAAGGGGTGTCTTTTGTAACAATCGCATAAATCCTTTGGTAATCTCAACGTATTTACAAATGAAACGACGAAGAAATTTTTCTTTCCCCTGCAAACTTTGGAGTTGTGTCAAATTATTAGGTGGAGGTAAAGAAAGGATAACCTTAATTTTTAATGGATCCACCTGAATCTTGTCCTTGGAAACAATGAAGCGGAGGAGTCGACCTACTTTGACAACAAAGATACACTTATGTGGGTTCAAATGAATGTGGTAGAACTGACATCGAAGAAAAATAGCCCGTGGATGACCAAAATGGTCTGATCAACTGGATGAATGGGCAGGTAAGTTGTCGAGGTAAGGTTCTGAAATATGTTTGATATCGTGGAAATGACATGGCCTGCTGGAATATAGCACCAATGTTTTTGAGGCCAAATGGTAGTTTTTGATAGGCGAAAGTTCCCCACGGGCAGATGAAGGGTGTCTTATGCTTATCAATAGGTAAAATGTCAATTCGGTTGTACCCTGAGAAACCATCCATGAAAGAGAAAATCACACTACTTGCACAATTATCAATGATCTGGTCGATGAATGGCATAGGGTAGTTATCTTTCAGACAAGCCTTATTGAGCTCCCTATATCAATGCAGACACGAATGGTCCCTTTCTTCTTAGTGACCGAAACAATATTCGAAACCCATTCTGTCAAAGGGATAGGATAGATAAAGCCAAATTTCAACAATTTCTCAACTTCTGCCTTAATAGCCGCGGTCTTCTTAGGATGGACTGGGGGGAGTTTCTGTCAAATAGGTTTTACACCTGGGTAATTTTTTATCTCATGCACAGCGATCGAAAGATCGATCCCTTACATTTCTTTGTAGCTCCAAGTGAAGACGTCACAAAATTATTTAAATAAAAAGGTATAAGAAACCACTTCCTCGGGTGGACAATTATCACCAAGATTAATATTTTCCACTACACCTCCCTTGATCGAAATGTCAATAATGAACGTAGAGGTAATGTTTCCTAAATTCCCATCAGAAATAGTATCTTGTGTAAGTATGGGTGATTGCAGAAAATTGACAACATCAGGGGGAAAGATAGAGTGTATATCTTTCTGTATTTCTTCAAGAGGTGGAAGAAAAGAGGATCGATGATGGTTATCATCCCAAGGTACGTCATCAATGCTAATCATTTCCATAATAGATTCGTTAGATGAAAATATTTGAGAAATGTAGTCAAAGGCAGACGTCAAGGAATTCAACCAAGATGGCATTGAGTAGGTATTGGGTGCCAAGAGATGTTGGTCATTCGAGGAGGGAGAGGGGGATCGAATAGCATCGTATGAAGCCTTGGCTGGACTAAGTGGCATGGTGTCACCTAGTGCATCGAACTCTATAGGACTAGGTACAATCCAAGGATTAGATGATTCCAAAGACTGATAATTCGTAGTCGAAATCATATTGACTGTGGAAATATGATGCGTGGTAGGAGGAAGTGGTGCAGGGAAGGTACCCATAAGGTTGGAATATTTTAACAATCCTACACCAACACTTTCATAGGTGATCTTGTGATGTCCCAAGAAAGGAATATTGTTGGTAGCAGGAGCGCGATCATCAGGTGTACAAAAATCTAACTGATTGATAGTGACAATTTTTCCCTGATGAGGAAATTGCACACATAGAAATACCGACGAAATGACGACAATCATAGAATAAAACCAACTTATTCCTAGTAATAAGTTGTAATCGAGGGGAGCATCGACCACCTCAAAATCAACAAAGATGGTTTTTCCATCGAACTGGATGGATAGGGACTGTAAAAGTCCGTGAGGATGAAAACCTCGCACATCGAATGTGTGCAACATCATTGGGGATTTGTTAAGTGTGGGTGATTTTAATCCTTTCCAACATGCTAAAGACATGACACAAGTACAGGATCCCTCATCCAAGATAGTGTGATGAATTTGTTGATTGTGAACAACAACATCAATTTGGAAAGCAAGTTGGTGGGAGAGTCGAGATGTAAAATTGTCCAGGTTAAACATGATATTGTTGGACGACTCAGGATCAAAAGCACCAATAGCAACCAAGAGCATTCTACATTGACTTGGGCAAGGTTGTAGAACTTCTAACACAGACATAGGACACGGTGCTTGAGCCAAATATTCAAGAATGTTGTAGTTCTGGGTGGCACATGAACTAGGATTAAAGGTAGATTTATGGATAGTGCTCTAAGGAGGGCGTAATATAGAGTCAAACGTAGGTTTCTCGATCTGAAGTGATCCAGACGGAGGAGTAACAGATGGAGGACTAACATAGGATGGTGATGGATCCGGTAAAGTACCATTAGTGACCTTTCCTTTGTCAGGTTTAACTGACATGTTGTATGTTGTAGAGCGGGTGTTTAAATCGATCTCGTTAAACAGATATATATGGGCACTTTTTGAGGCTTCATCATGAGAAGGGTGGCTGGAACTGCCCCCTAGAGAGGGGATTTGATAAACCATAGATTGTTGTTGAGGAAAAGGCTGAGTAAGCACGACGGGTTGGGAATTCCCCTTAAAAAGTTTGGCCACTTCATCGTAATGTGGACAGTCTCGAGTGTAGTGATCATCACCACAAATGAGACATGGGAATTTCGACTTTCGTTGTGGTTGCTTTTTGGTAGCAGGTGGTGGGTTTTGAGCTTTGGTTTGTTCATTGTTATTATTCTTCTTGGGTTTGTTCTTTGTCTTCTTCTTACCTCTATATTGTTGCGAAGGGGCAGATTGAATTACATCCACCTCATAGATTTGAGTTTTGGGGGAGGTAGATGAGAGTGCGGTTGAACTGGGACTGGGTGCTGAAGCAGATCGATTTGTCATTCCAGTCGACTGGGAAGCAGATTGGGTTTTGACGGAGCCGATAACTCCATCCACATGTGAAGTGGATGACGGTTTAGATGGATCGATAGTTGCATGGGTAGCATTTGGGATAAACTCATACAAAGTACTAGATTGTGAATAAACCAAATCTAAGTATTGAGCCTGAGCAATGGCCTCTTCCTCGATGACTACACCACCCATGGCGACATCATGAACAATCGGGGGTAACAGTGATTTAGTAAACCATTCCACCAATAACTGGTTAGGAATGATCGCTTTGATCAACCTTCACCGTCGTATCCACTCATGAATATGATCGAAGATATGCATGGAGTTAGTCTGACGAAGGGAGGTCAATATTTCAGTACCCGTGTCATATTGAATGGGTAGTTGAAAGTGCGTGAGAAAGGACATAGCAAGGGAGTTGAAATATTGGAACAAACCACGTAGAAGTTCAATATACCACTTGGTTGTTGAGCCTGTAAGTGTTCGCTAAAAAAGACGTAAACGTATAGAATCGTCCATTAAGGAGTTTGATGAACACCATAAATGGAAATTCATCACATTATTGTTCGGGTCTTCACCAGGTTTACCATCAAATTTTGGAATATTGGAAGGTAATTTAGCAGGGATCACTGGCCAAAAGGGATAGTGCAATATAGGATCATTGGTTAACCGAGACAAGTCTGGGAGATCTACAGTTGTGAGAAATGGTAGTTGTCGGTTAACTTGAGGATGATACTGGTGTGGCATAGGGACACTAGTAGGACCATAAACTGCATTAGGTGGATAATTGTATCCAATAGGTCCTCCTACATACGATTTTTGCTGACCAAAATAAACAGAATTCGATGATGGTTGAGAAACATGTGCAAATGGAGGATAACTTGATGGGTTATGAGGATTATAAGTCGGTTGATGGTTTTTTCCCATAAGAGGGATAAACATTTTGTTCATAAGGAGGATAAGGTTTTTGTTTTCCTTGAGGATGTTTCCCCCTAGGGAATAATGTATTTCTCAGAAAAGGAATGTGCCAAGGATTTGGTGTCACATTATGTCCATACAATGGGTTAGGGACTCCATTTTGAGATTTCCCCCCAAGATGAGATTGTGTCCCCATTTGAGTTTTAATCCCAAAGGGAGGTTTCCCCCCAGCCTGAGGTTGAGTGCCCAGAGGTATCTGGAAACTAGAAGTGAATGAATGACCAGAGTCCCCAACCGGATTAGAGCCACCAAGACCAGCTCCTCCAAATAAAGGTGTAGGGATAGAACCTCCGGGTGTAACCTAGGTAGTGTTGGTAATGGAAGGATTCAGAGCTTTGTACCCAAGTGGAATTGACGGATTTGGTCTAAGTGTTTTTCCAATCGGAGCCTGGGATGGAGTCACATTTTCAGTGGGGATTGTAGCAACATGCGGGACCATAGTGGAATGGGCCATCTGGATAGTAGGTTATGAGTGAGAACCAATCAACAATTGATCTACAATGGTGATGACATTACTGGTCATACCAGTAAAGTGGTTTAAAGGTACCGTATAACTAACATACGTCTCAGGCACTTGTGATGCCATAGGTTGATCGGGACTTGCTCCTAGGTTACCATATAGGTCGCGTACTGTCAAAGGGACAGAACCAAAACCATAGGTTCCAACAATATGAGTCAGGGTCCTAAATGGTTCACCTTGGAAAAAATGATCCTCTACTCTAGATCCTGCATTAGGTCCAGTGGGTACTTTGATATCCTCAATAAAAACAACCTCTCTAGATGAGTTCACCCATAACATATGTGGTTATCACCTAATACTCAAATTTGGGTTGATTTGAAAAGCTTCCAAAGAATTGGAAACAATTCAGAACTTTTCCAAAGAGTGTGTGCTTCCAACCTCAGAGTCTAGTTTGTTATGAGGCTTAGGAGGGCCTTCTGAAGAATTGGGAAGCAAAGGTATATAACCCTCCAGATTTTCTGGGGGTAACCCTTGCATCCTGCATGAACATCAAAGGTTGATGTTTCTTGAGCTAAGTAATGAATGAAAAAATAAATCTATGGTCGACTAACGAAAAGAAACAACATATGCTAAGAAATCTAGGAATCAAACCAAGAAAACAAAACCTTCTCTCGATGGTCGTACTAGTTGGTGATGAAATCCAACTTCGCATGATCAATTCAAGAAGGGGCTAGGATATGAGTGGGTGGAACAATTACAATGGTGATCTACTTAACGGACTTATGCCTTGGTTCAAGCTTCCACGTAGTAATTGTGGATTTACCCTCCAAGGAGCTTGAGTGATTTTGACCAACGTTTTCTCTAGGTACAATGAGACTTCCCTTCACCATCACCTCGTGTAAGAACCTAAATATTATGGCTACTAAGGACACCAACTTGCAATCATCCCTTGAGCGGGTACAGTCGATAGTCCAGTCCGAACGTATGGGCAGGATAACAAGTCTGAAATGCTTCAAGAGAACTGAGGACAAGTGGACCAGTAGAACTCTAGAGGACCCCGAACGGATTTGTAATTCACGAAGCACCAAGACCAAATGAAGACAATTGAACCTCAAGAAGAACCTCGGATATACGATTTGACTACTAGGAACGGTTGAACCACAGAGGGATAAGCTTTGTAACTCTCCCAAACGTAACCTTGTGCATAACCCCTGTGTGAGAGGGGGATCCGAGAAAGCCTATACAACAATTGAATTTTCTCTCCCTATCACAAGATGCTAACGTTTGTTTTGAATGCTTTGGAGAGTTGTACTCACAGCCTAATCCAAAGCGCTAATCCTAGTCTAATGTTGGTGGAAGATTCTAAAAACAAAAAGTTCTAGATCAATTTTAATTAGCGTTAATTTTGCAGTTGTTCTTTACTTAGGGGTGTATGAAAGTGAAACTAATGGTATTATGACTCAATTCCCAAAAATGCACAAGAAATGATAAGCAGTCTTGTATTTCAATGAATGTCTCTTTAAGGGAAGGAGAAGGAAATTTTCCTTTCACTCTCAAACACTAAGATGCATTAACCTCATGCAACTGTTTCTCAATAGAGAATCCAATATGATGCTAAAATATTTAGAAATTTGTTCTAATATCCAAAAACCAATCATGAAAATATATCCTTTTGTTTATATGCGAATGATAATCAACTTGATGTAAAGCTTCCTATATCAATCAGACTTCAAGATCTGTGAGATTTAGATGATCAGAAGAAAACTTCACTTAAACAAAACACACTCTCATTGTGATCAAACAAGAAACACAAAGAAAACTAAACTAAGAAAAAAAACCAAAAAATCTCAAAACAAAAGAAAGTGCCTAAAAAAATGAACTCAAAGATCAAATTTAATGTTGCACAGATCTCTGAATTCCCTTACAACAACCTTCATTCAATCAGATAAGTGAAAAATAAGTGGGTCGACTCCAAATTGCAAGAAAAAAGAGTGACTCAAAGTAAGGAAAAAACGTCAAAAATCCAAACAAAATATAATGAATTCTTAGAAATCAATAGGTTGTTGGCCACACTGAGATGGTAGTAAACTTCATGAGCATGTGAAATCAACAAAAGTGGGCTCAAATATCAACTCCCCATAAGGTTTTTATAGGAAAAAGAGCATTTCTCTAGTGTCAAGGGCACCAAAGCATTGCAGTGCTATGTAGGAGGTTGCAAGGGAGTGCCAGTGCTCTAGTAGTAGAGGCAGGGGAGCATTGGGCTCTTATAAGGCCAAAAAATTGCCCAGAACTAAAAAAAACTCAAGAAAACTAGAAATTGAGTGTGTATAGAATGAATTCAATACCCAACAACACATCTAAGAATCAGATACATAGCATGGATAATATCTAAAGGCCAAAAACAATACCAAGGAAGGAGACCAAAACTAAAATCTTCGTTCCCCAGTGGAGTCACCAATTTCTGTTACAGGGAAATTCCCCTATGGACAGGTGAATCCCCTCTTGGGATCTATACTCCTAAGACGAAGATAGAAAGGGGATAACATTAATCACTAACATCCCTTTAAACCTATTTTAAACTAATGTATAGAGAAGAGGAAGAAGGTGTACCTTTTTGTGATGTTTGTCCTCGTTCCAGTCCGAGTTGAGCTTCAATCTCCAAGCTCCTCAACAAATCCTGCAATACGGGAAAAGCATGCTTCCTATTCTACTATGATTAGTTGAAACCAGATCTATCTATTAAAGACAAGTTGATGTAAACAAACATAATCTTGAAGGAAATAGGCCAAGCACATATATATTAATGAAAACAAGGTAAAGTGCTTACAACTGTAGATGCAGGTAGCAGCTTCACCAAGCTATGTTTTTCCAAACCCTTTTCTTGAATAATCCACCAACAGAATGACTATGATGCACTGATATCTTCCTTATGACATCATAATTTTGATGCCTTCAATGTCTCCCCTTTTCATCATGAATAGGCCTCCTTATATAGGCTTGGAGAGGCCTAACCACCTTAGATATTCTTGGGATAGGTTGAGGATATTTCTCCATTAGTTTTTGGATCCTCCCTAAGATCCAACCTTGACCTCAGATTCAAATCCAACTAACTCCAGAGATGAGGTGGATTTATCCCTAATTTTTCTCAACAGTCCAAAGTTCTCTCAAACAGGCCAACGCTCCCTCAAAATGGGGCACAGACTGTTGCAACGCTCCCCCAAAGGAGGGCAGCGAGCGCTGGCACTCCCTGAAAGTGGGTAGGGGAGCACTGGCCTCCAAAAATGACTTTTGAGTGGTTTTTTCTATAGTAAAATCTTTGTACTCTTCGTCATGTGATTTTTCCTTCCGAAACCAGTCTTTGAAGTGTCCTTATGATGTTGTTTGAGACATGACATAGGCACGATGATTGTATAGTGTCTATGACACTTGCGACACTTAAGGCTAAATTGTAACACTTGAGACACTGGTAATGACGTCAATAGGTCATCATTGGAGTGAGTAATTTTGATGTGTAACATTAATTTCTGTAGAATTATCCACCATTATCTATCCTCAATACCTTTATTTTCTTCTCTGTCTGATTTTCTACCAGATCCTTAAGCTCTTTAAATTTATCAAATACCTCATATTTATATCTAAGAAAATAAATCCATGTGTTCCTTGAGAAATCATCTATGAATGAAACATAATACACATATTTTCCTAGTGATGGAACATGCACAGGTCCAAACAAATCACTCTGTATCAACTCTAAGATCCCCTTTGATATTGTAGCACTAGATGGGAATCTTACTCGATTTTGTTTACCATATATGCAATGTTCACAGAAATCAAAATCCAGAGTGAAATTAGACATACCTTCAACCATACCTTTACCTTGTAGTGTTTGGAGGCCCTTTTCTCCAATATGCCCCAGTCTTTGATGCCACAACATGGTCTTCTTTCCATGGACAATATTGGTCTTTTATTCTTTATTTCTTTTCTCAAGGACAACAAAACTATTACACCCATTATTATAAGTGTTTCCCAACAAATTGTACAGAGTTCCACATTGAACTCCCCTCATCAAAACTATTTCTCCTCGTACCATCTTGCAAGTTCCCTTTCCCAATAAAGTATCCACTCCTGCATCATCCAACTTGCTTATAGATATTTGGCTCCTGGATAGTTTTTCAATGTGCAGAACCCTAGGGAGAGTTCTAATCCTTCCATATTTTAGCAACAACTTAATCCTTCCATGTCCCATGATTTTGGCTGTCGAGTCATCTCCTAGGAATACATCACCACCATCATATTTTTCATATTCATAGAACCACTCCTTGTAAGGATTCATATCATATGATGTGCCTGAGTCGATCAACCATACACCACGATCTGCATGTGTACCTATAGATTCAAGGTAAACATCACCTCCTTCTTTAGTGGAGGTTTTCGCCTTTGTGGAAGAGGCATTATCATATCCTTTTTATTTATCAACCTTCTTAGACGTGCAATCTTTCTTATAATGCCCTGTTTTACCACACTTCCAACACCACTCCCTGTGAGGAGTCATATGGTATGACGCACCTAAGTCGATCAACCATACATCACGGTCTGCATGTGTACTTGTAGATGACAAGTAAACATCACCTCCTTCTTCAGTGGAGGTTTTCGCCTATGTGGAAGAGGTACTATCAGATCCCTTTTGTTTTTCTACCTTCTTAGAATTGCAATCTTTCTTATAATGACCTATTTTACCACACTTCCAACATTTCCTCAAAGATTTTCCTGGAGACTTAGATCTACCTATAGATTTATATCTCCACCCTGAAGGATTACCAGAGTTCCTGTCTTGGGTACAACCTCTTACAAATAAAGCATCTGTTCTATGACTATCCATGCTTTTCTGCCTCATCTCTTCAGATAACAAGTATGAAACTACATCCTCATACTTCAATGTAGATTGAGTGGTACTACCAATTGCTACAACTAGATTATCCCAAGAGTCTAGCAAAGAACATAACAAAGTAATAAACTTATCTTCTTCTGCAATCGTAATATTAATAGATACCCGTTGACTTACCAGAGTATTAAAGGAATTTATATTTTCTATCACAGAATCTCCATCTTCCATCCTAAGATGATACATCTTCTTTCGAAGAAACAACTTGTTTACCAGGGACTTTGATTGATACAAATTCCCTAACTTATCCCATAGTTCCTTGACTTTAGATTCTCCCGAGACATTCAACAACACTGAATCTTCTAGGCAGAGTCGAATAATACTCCTGCTCTTCTATCCAACTTCTCCAAATATTCCTTTGACATATGAGTAGGTTGCATGCCAACAAATGATGTTCCAGTAGACTATGTACCAGTAGGTTGTGTACCAGGATCCACAACGATCTATTGTTCTTTATCTACAAGAAGGTCCTCCATATTGAGCTTCCATAGCTCAAAGTTTTTACTGTTGAAATTATCTATATTGATTCTAGAATAGCTCGCCATTCCTCTTTCTACTCTCGAATCACCACTACAAAATCTCCCATTGGACCCAGGTTTATCACAGACCCAAGATAAAATTGATCTATCAAGACCGAGCCAAACCCTTAGCAACAAAGGCATCCCCCTGAATCCAAAAATGATATTTGATACCACATGTAATTTTTCAAACCTGTGAAGTAAAGCAATGCATACATATTCTTAAGAAGAACATAAATTAATCAATGACTCATACACATAGTACACAGATATTTACGCTAGAAACCCTTATCCGGGAGAAAACTAGCCTTCCTTGGTGCCACACCTTTCAAATATTCATTGTATTAATTTCACCATTCACCATACAATATATACAATATTTTAGGTATTTTGTAGCTACCAAAACCCTAATCCCTTAATCTGGGATTAATTTAGGAAACAGATAAAAATAGAAAAATCCATTAAAATAGAAAAAACCACCCAAAAAAGTTGGGATTGTCAGACGTAGTTCTCGAACCTGACGTGCCCACACACACACATGCAAAGAATATAACACATACCCAATATATACTTACTCTGAGCAAAGGGTCGTAGAGGAATCTGCAATGTTTGTGGTGGCCCCTACATGGGATTCCTATCGAGATGCCATTAAAGAATAATACTACCTTGTTGGAAGCTACGAGGACCAGTACACCAGATGGACCAACCTATGTCAAGAAAGGGACCATTCAGTTCCATATTTCACCTATACTTTCCATACCCTGCACACCAAATTGGGTATCAAAGAATCTAAGCAGCATCTGGTGCTCAAATACCACAGTTGTTTGCACATATACATTCAAACAGAAATGGAGTTTCTGGACATCGCCTCATTGGGCACAACTTATAGATACATTGTCAAGATCGATAAGAAATTTAAGAAGAAAAGGTGAGATTTTGGATATGCAAACCCCTCACAGTCGAAGCAGCGAAAAGGGGCCCCAACCCACACAACAAGGGACCAAGTTGAGATGGTCACCCTTAGGAAAACCAGTCCAAGCCACAACACAAGGAGGGCAATGAGAAGATGAAGAAGGACATGGGAAAATGGTGTGAGTACCACAAAATCCCTTGGAACAACACCCAAGAATGTTGCTCCAAGAAGTTAGGCATGGTCGAATTGAAGGCTTTCGAGTAAGAGGGTGATTCTGATTCTGAATCCAATCCTGAAGGAGGGAAGCAGATTATGGATGCTAAACCTAAAGCCATTTTTGCTGCCACCAAAGTCCACCAAGTGAACCAGAAGAACCAGAGGAAGGGGAACGCCTCTTTCACTTGCAAATGTGGGTAAAAGGGGCTCCACTTCATTTAATTATCGACAACAGTAGTCAAAATAACTTGATTTCAGAAGAATTCGTCAAGCAGCTGGACTTGCCAGTGACATTGCACTCATAGCCCTACACCATCGGCTAGCTTCACCAAGGAAGAGATATTTGTGTCAGCAAACAATGCTGTTTTCCCTATGGCATCAAGCCTTTCAAAGATGAGCTACTGTGTGATATTTCTCCCCTTGAAGTTTGTGATGTTCTTTTAGGACAACCATATTTGTGGAAGTGTCATGTTTTGTATGAGTCTAGACCCCACAATGTTATTATTACTTTGGGTAGACAATTGTACAAAATACCAGAGGTAGCGCCAACTACTACTATTTATTTAAACTCTGTTAAGAAATGTAGTAAGGTCATTTCACAGATCGGGAAGTTCGTCTTCTTTGTGATCCATGCTCACAATAAGAAGAAGGTAGCTACCACATATGTGGCCTCTACACAGAGCCTCTCTTTGCAAAAAAATAAATTGGACGGGATCATGGAAGAATACATAGACATCGTCACCTCACCTACAAGGGTATCGACACACTACCAAGTCAAACATCCAATTGATCTAACCCTCGATGCACCTCTAGCTAATGTTCCAGTCTATCAAAACTCGATGATGGAAAATGATGAAATCAGGCGTCAAATCTGAGATCTTCTTTAAAAGGGGCACATCAGTCCCATATCCTCCCCTTCCAGAAGCCCAATTGTATTGGTGAAAAAGAAGGACAAGACTTGGAAACTTTGCATTGGTTACAAAGCTTAAACAAAATCACAGTCAGGAACCGCTACCCCATTCCCAGGATTGATGACCTTCTTGACCAACTCAAGGGGGAATCGTTCTTCTGAAATGTTGACCTAAATTCTGCCTACCATGAGGTTCCCATTGAACCAACTGATGTATGGAAGAAAACTGTGGTCGTTCTTCAGAAACATTTTTATTGGCCCAAACTTCCATAGGACATCACCAAGTATATCATATCTTGCACTGGTTGTGCCATTGCTAAGCCAACCATCAAGAAGTAAGGATTATACACCCCTCTTCCTACTTCTGAGAATCCTTTGGAATCCATATCAATGGATTACATGTATGGCCTTTCATCCACTAGGTAAGGAAATGACTGCGTATTTTTGGTCGTTGATCGATTTTCGAAGATGGTCATCCTCACAGCCTGCAAGAAGAATATCACTAGGGGAAACTCCTACACCAAGGAAAGTGGCTCACTTGGGTCCAAATCCAGCAGAAGTTTCCTCACCTGATGGGGGAACCCAACACAATGGTGACCATTTCTTCCTAAGGGGGGAGGATTCATTTAGGTGGATATTGGTGGCCACCCACCTATTCCACCTGGCTCCTCTTGACGGTTTTTGTTCAACACATTCTTTTGTACTTCTTTGTAATTGTGGGTTATACACTTTGGGGGATGTATGAAGCCCTACACATCTTCCAGGTGTATTTTTGTGTCTTCTCACCTAATCCAACTGGATTATTTTGTATGTTTTCATGTTAGCACATCTTGTTGTACTTTCAGGGTCGTTTTGGAGGCCTAAAAAGTGTTTTTTGGTTCACCATAGAAAAATTGTAGATTGAATCAGATTTTGATGCAGAAATTTTTAGTTCTCTGAAATACCTTTCCAACGAGCTATCACACAGCTAAAATAGAGGTCGTATGAAAAAGTTACGACCCCGAGAAGTTGAGGTACCAACTTACCCATAGGGGCCCACATGACTTTTGACGTTTCACCTCCTGGGGTTAGGATTTTGGATGTCTAGGGTTTTGGAATTCATGAGTAATATAAAAAAGGACTTTAGAGACTCATTGTAATTCATTTTGCTCAGATATATGTGTGTAGCAGCCACATCTCTTCTCAAAGATAGATACCACCATTCGAGCAAGTGTTTCAATTCTGCAGTTTTACAGTTTCAGCCTATTTCATTATTCAATAGAAGATATTGTTCACTGGATACTTTTGTTATTCTTCAAATCTTTGTGTTTATTGTATTAAGTCTGTCAATCAGTTCGTTCCACTCCAAAATCCAGATCAATATGACAACAAATATCTACAACACTCAGGGAAGTTCAAGATGCATTGGTTAGGGCCTTATCAGGTAGAGGCCATCACAAATGGAGGTGTTGTACAACTGAAAGATCTTGCAAGGAAGAATCTTAGAGGACTAGTGAATGTAATTCGATTGGAGCAGTATCAAGATATTCGAACTAAAAACTTGAGGTAAAAACATAAAGAAAAGGTATGATTGTACATATTGTATATGGTAGATGTCAAAAGAAAAATAAAAAAATCCATAAAAATAAGAAATGTAACAAAAAGACAAAAAGATAGAAGAATATTAGAGGGTTTTTTATGTAATAGATTTGAGAGTATTAATAGTGCGCCACAGAAAAATCAATGTTGAAGACATTGCCTGTTGGTGAATAGTTGAAAGATACAAAAGTGGAGCGCGCAAGAAAAAAGTGAAAAAGTGACAACTATTAGTGCGAAACAGTTGTGAGTACGCCATCCCACTATAAAGGAAGAAAAAAGGGGAAAACAAAATCATTTGTGTTCATTTCTAAGGATAAGAACGAAGAATGAAAGTTAAGCATGAGAGAGTGAGAATTTGTGATACCCAGTGAAGATTTGTAGCTCAACAGTCTGAAATTTAGCAAGATGTCGCCACCAAGAGTTGGAGCACCGAGCATAGTTAGTCAAAACACAATAAACAATACTTGGGTGGTGCAAACAGGGACAGAGGACATGCCGATAATCGTGGATGTCAATGAAATTCACATGACAGACTATGAGTCTACTACCACGTAGGTGGAGGAGGAACAAAACCCAACACAGGAGGTTGGGTAGTATGAGGAAGACACAGAAAGAACTGAGTTCGACGTGGCTAGGGGAAAAGGGACACAATAGAAAGAACATTCTAGGGGTTCAATACAGAAGGTCCTAAACCCATAATAAGAACATGAGACAGAGCATGAGGATGTACCAGAGATCGGGGCATCCACCCCACAAGGGAAGAAGAAAAAGCAAGTTGAAAGCAGTGTGCAAGGTGTATAGTGCATAGGTAGAGTTGGCAATAGTTATGCCACAAATACCAGAGGGAGTAAAGGCTGGTGATGAAATGGTAGGAGGAGTAAACACCATGAAATACTCAGATCATGGCATTGCAGATGCCGTCAAATTCCTGGATTTGGCACAACAAAATGGCATGGAGTGCAAAGGAGAGGGCCCATCAGGAGCGCCATTGTTGGAACTTGCGCAGTGGAGTTTAGGACTTTAAAACACATGGATCATGAACCTGATAGACATACCTCATTTTGGGTGCGGTAAACACATCAATGGATGTGTGAAACAACTCCTAAAAAGGGTGCATGGAGGAATTTTTTGGATGGATAGGCCAGTGCCTATCAATCTCAATTTGATCCTAGCTATCATCGGGCTACCCATAGATGGGGAGAAGCCAGAGAGATACCTAGAATATAAGACAAAGGAAAAGGCCATCTCCGATGATATTAAGGATAAATATGGAACAGATAGAGGGAATAGGGGGATCCAGATCAATGACATTAATGATACTGCGACAAGATTTGCCACAAGGTTGCTAGGGTGCAAATCGATGCGCAAGTGTAGGATGGAAGAAGTTACAGCAAGAGTGGTAGCAGTTGCAACGTAATGCGTCAAAGGGAGCTCAATGAGTTGGGCCCCGTACTTGCTCAAGTCATTCCTGGAAGACTGCAAAGACAAACATGATTTAATCTTTGATTTCCACTACTTGTGGTTACTTATCCTCATTACATTGATAGGGTGGAAAGAACCGGTGTACAACAAGTACATATAAAGGATAGGAAAGTGTGGCACATCCCGCTACACTTCTCATAGGAGCACAAAAAACCCAAAGAGGAAGAAGGAAAATAATGACACTTTGAACGGTATGAATCAGAGATCCAGGAGCTAGTAGTTAGTACAAGGAGGATTTCACCAAAAACTATCCAGGATTTTGGACAGATAGCAAATTTTCAGGAAACGTGCCAAAACATGAGGTTGTAGGAAAAGAGGGACCTAGCCAAGGAATGGTTACAACTAAGCTACTGTGTGACAACGTAGGATATACAGATGGAGGTCCAGAAGTTTCCTGATGAATGGGTGCCAGTAACTCCAAAGACAGTTCCCACAGTACAGATTCAGAAGTAGGACAGAACAATCCCCGCACAACAGATAGGAAGAAATAGCATCAAAAAGAAGAAGAAGAAAACAACAAGTCAAGTGGGGGGGAGCATCCTAATCCAAAATAAAATTAGGATGTAGAGGAAACCACAGGGTGATTCTACATGGGATCCACCACGCATAGAGGAGGCACCAAGAGATACAACAGAACAGGTGTGCACAGAAGAAGTAAGAATAGAGACACAGGATATACCTGTGGAGGAAGAAATTGGGCACAAGACAGGCATGGATACACAGATGCTGGAGGCATCTGAGCCATCATATGCCCAAAATAAGAGAGCAGGGGAAAAATCAAGTGGTCCCATGAAGAAGACGAAGTATCATAGAAAATCACTAAAAACATCACTAAAAACATATGATGTTGAACTAGTAGCCACAACAGTCGAAGATCAACTATCTAAGGTGTCGAAGAATGTTGAGAAGCACAGGGATTTGATTTGGGAGTAGGTATAGGAAGTGAAAACTGCACTGGAACAGTTTAGGATCAGGACAGAGCAGCCATCAAAAGACAAACCAATGCAAACTGGGGAAGGAATGCATGTTGGAGAGACACTGCAAATCACAACGCAGGGTAGCGCCAATTTTATCATAACCCTTGAGATGTTGTTCATCATCATCAATGAGGAGGAAGCACAGATTCCCATGAAGGAAATTGAGACATTGGACTTGGCGTTGGCCAAGATACTGACAAAGGTGTTGTATAAATTATAGATTAGTGTCGCGTAGGAAATTTATTCTAGGGAAAGGTCTGATGCGACAAACTTACAAATAGCGTAGGAAGAGAACATCACACTCAAGTAAGAAATCAACCAAGAAGGGAAGGAGAATAAGATAGAACAACAAAAGGTATAGGAGATGGATATGTACATTGACAAAGTATTCCAAACCATCTTGGACAACCCAGAGTCATAACAAGTTTCTTTTGAGGAGAAGATGAGGAAAATAGCATAGTCCTTGGAGCAGTACAAGAGACAGTTATGGAGCTGGAGGAGCGCACAGTACCCACTACTCCTCCAAAAGTAAGAGCACAACAAGATAAATACACAACATAATCTGTGGAGATTATACCATAAACCATACATAGGATGACAAAGTTGTTAGAAAAAAGTGGCCAGCTGTGGGCACAACTCTTAGAAGATGGGAGCTTTCAAGACCTACAAGGAAGGGAAGATAAGGTACATGTAGTAATGACAGATTTAAAATAGAGATAGAAGACAATGTCATTGCTAGAAAAGATTAAGACAGTTGTAGAGATGAAGAGCCTACAAGCGGAGGAGAAAGAAGTGTAAGCGCATATAATCTCAAGACAAGCTGAGTTGGAGCCTCTGTAGGACAACATTGAACAACTGGTCATGGAGGTTGACGACAAAAAATCACAGGTGGAACAGATAGGTTTGGAGGGAGGAGATATATTAAAGCCTCCAGTCACCACGCAGATGGTAGAAGCCATGGCAGAGAAGAGAAACCAGGATCAGGAGCAATACCAACAAATAACAAAGATGTATGAAGCGCTGACACATTCGGTAAAAGATGCAGGAGTCTATGAGTGACTCAGGATGAGTCACAATGTCAGTGTTGGGGGCATGTTGGCGTAGGCCAATTTTGGGAGAAAACCAAGGAAATTTTGTGTATTTCAAGATAGCTCCGGAAAATAGGGGAGCACGCCAGAAATAGAGGAAAAGCAGTACCAGAAACAAAGGAAAACCAATGCCGATAAAAGTAGTTAGAAAGTGGACAAATTGTTGTGGAGCAGTTGGAAAGTGGACAAGCACTGACTGGGAGAACGGTTGGATTGAGGACCAGCCAAGATTGAGCAGTTGAAAAGTGGACAAACCTAATTCACTTAGGGTTAGGGTTTTTGTAAGGGCATTGTCCCAGTCTTGTATAAGTAGAATGTATTAGGACCATGAGAGGATTGGTGTGTATTTTTGAGGTTGTAATTGGTCCTTTAGTTGAGTAGGAGGTCTTGTTGAGAGACTTTTGCGATCTATGGAGATCTAATGTAATGAAGGAATATAGGTACAGTGTGCAACACTAGATTTGTATGAATAATAATAAAGAGCCAAAGCGACAAATCTTTGTGGGTGTAGCCCCATGAGGGGGGTGAACCACTATATATCTATGTTATGTGTGAATGTTTGCAGTATTTATGGTTGCATTTGCTTTAATGAATTTATGATGAACATGCTAAATGATAAAGGAAATAATATTGCACACTAAGGAAAGGACTATAGAACAACACTAATTAAATGAATGTCATAGCTAGTATTCATATCTGAATATTATGTTACTGTAGATGAATATATGTCATGGAATCGATGTTGTTATAATGGCTAATGAAGTTATTTTCGATTAGTTGTGTCATTGGTCAGAACTAAGATCAGATTAGGACTAGCTTAATAAATGAGTATTTGAGGGCTATCAGTGAGTAGATCTAACATTGGCTCTAGTGAGGAAAACATAGCCTTGCGGTCTACTAAGAACTGTAGACCAAGTGCCTTCTTCTGTTGGGTTATGGAATCTTCCTTAAAAATGTATTTCCTTTAGACCTTAACCCTGATCTGATATGTGACAAAAAAATGCTCAAAAACTTATATCATTAGACATCTACCTACTTGCTAAAATGAATACAAACTAAAAGAAAATGCTTGACTAGAAGCTTATTTATGTACATAACCTTCCTACTCTAATCAGTTTAGCCACTTCGATCAAGTGAAATGACATTTCCAATTATACCAAGCAATTTCATAATTGTTGGGTTGAGCTCCAAGTATGTGCTTTTGCAAAGTTAGGATTAGCAAAAGGGAAAGTTGTAACATCATATGATTATGAAGTTCACACTCATAATTTGAAAATAATAACCTCATATAACTCAAGTCATTTGAGACATGGGCTAGTGTATACTCCAAACAAAACACCACTAGATCATGAAAAGTATGAGAAATAATAATGGGCTCAACAAGAATTGAGGTTCTGTCTTCATGATGAATTTGATTTAACTTCTCCTGGATACCCTTCCATTTATCTACTTGTAATTTTGATGAAGAAAAAGGAGGAAGTGCAACGAATTCATCACATTGAAAAATATCCACTAGTTGTTGTTCACTATGGCCAATCTCTATATCTTCAAGAATGAATGAAAGCAATACAGTTGTCTGAAAGCCTTCATCAGAGATCTCATAGTTATCATACACTAGTTCACTAATAACATTTTTGGATATGCCACTTCGTATATCTTTTTTTCAATACCAAGCTCTGATTTTGTGTCATGACAGTCATATATGGGATTATTGTTGTTTGAAATTTCTGTGAACAATGATAAAGAAATCTGTACATCTTCTTCAACTTCACATTCATCAAAAACAATATCATCGTTGGAAACAATAGTATGAGCATATTTCTCATGAACCAACCATTTAGGAGAAAATGGATCATAAAAAACCAGGGGAAACACATCATCAATAATGTTTTTTATTTTAACAAAAACGGTTGGAATTTTGTATATTAAAAAAAGAGCAACAGAAATCCAAAAATTACATATGGCAGGGTGAGAGAACCTATGCTACTTCCATAAGAGTCTATTTTTCTATGGAGATCTATAAAAAATGTATCAACCAGTCCATAATAGCTACAGTTCTTCCATGTAAAAATGGCCACATACAAGTTCAAAAGAAACACAATTTTACAATTCATTTGAAACTTGACTAGTGATTTAGGGAAAAATCTGGGTTTTCTTGTTGTTCCGCATGTTGCATTGTTGGGTTCGCCTCTGCATGGTGAAGGTCTGCATGTCCTGGTGCTAAGGGGGCCATGTGATGTTGATTGCTAGTTGTTGAATGAAAGGTGGATGGGAGTCGAGACTCACCAGAGCCAATAGAATTCTCTGGTTGTTGCGGGTTTGCCAATTGTTGGGTGACAACCCCGATTTGTCTTGTATTTCTGTTAACTTCCCTTAAGGATATTGCCAATTCTTGATTATGGCATGTTTCTTGCTGATGCAGATGTGTTTGCAAGCTTTCCAATTCCTCACAAATCCCTTGATTCTCTCGTTGGAATTCACAGTGATGAGCATCTGTATGCTCATCTACCCTTCTAATGTCTGTGTGTAGCACACAAAACTGTTCACATAGCTCCTCCGAAATACAATTCAGACAAGAGAAAAGTGCTCTTGACCTTCGCCACATGTTGGTGCAGAGGCCCAGGAGAAAATATATCAAGCAGGCATTGAGCATACAGGTCAAGTAGGTGTTGAAGAAATGATGCACGCAGAAAGAGTGAGCAAGGATAAAATACCAACCGGATTGATAATCGAGCATCTTGAAGAGACAAGTGAAGATGTTGGGTAATAGATAGAGCATCCATGAGTATTGAAGCAATGTTCCCTTGAAGGAAAAGGGTGTGAGGAGTACCCACAAGAAGAAATGACTTCGCACGAGATGAAAAACTAAAGGTGGCGCTATAAGCATACGACTGAGTCAGGGAGCGTGAGTGAAGATTCATGAGTTTAAAGGTGAGTACAGGTAGTTGGAGGAAGGACATGGGGGGGAGGGAGGAAGGCACGTG
>CBVK0100752372.1:0-10994 GCA_900067695.1 Picea abies
GGGGGGGGGGGGGGTAACATGATTTTCTAGAAAGGTCGAATGGAAGAGCCTATTCCTCAACATGATCCTAAAGAAGGATTTAGGAGGTCTATCAAAGGTTCTGGTATATATTTTAAAGAAGAACTCAAATCTTCAGGTATATCATCCAAATTTATGGATTCAACATTTTGATGAACAACAAAAGGAAATATTTTGAGATAAGGGTTACCTGAATAAAGAGAGATATGATGCTCTCTAACATTTCTCTGGGTCACAAATGTTTCTCGATCTAAATATGTCAGAACCTGATCAAGATCAGGGTGTATTTTGATACGGCTTATGGAAGATGCTAGGTTGTCCTTCTGTGGAGTCGTCAGGTGAAAGATTAACAACCAAGTTCCTGAGGCCTATTCATCATCAAGTCTTAGAGATTGCAATGTCGTATCCCAAGGAATATTTCTTCAACTTACGTCCCCAGAAATGGTGTCATTTTGGATGTTATCCCTGTATATTTTCCATATTGTTGTTGGAATGATGTTGAGGCACACCAAGGGCCAAGATTCGGGATGAATATTAACGCCAGATAAGCAGTAAAAGTAATTGTGCAATGTTTTATGAAGTTTTTCCCTCTCTCTCTCTCTCCCGCCTTTAAAATATTAGGACCTCAAGCAACTCTTAGTTCAACTGAAAAATACTCTCAACTATTAGAGGAACTTGTCCATGATTATCTCAGACAATCAAGCTTGAAAGGAGGATGAAATAGTGGATTATAGGAAAAATAGAATAAAAATACAGGGCACTGTTAAAAATGAATCATGCATCCTATAGAAAAGAACAATGTGCTGAGCAATTAAGAATTCAACAGCTCTAACATATACACACAGATAAAAAATAAAAAATCTTCAAACTATTGACATATTCACACATTTAAATACATGGAGGTACCCTTTGCATATCACTTAAATGCACAAAGAAAATGAAAAGTACTGGTCATACATTTAGAGGAAATCAATTATGTGTCATTACTAGAAATCATATAGTAACACTGAACATGGTGAATGGATTGATGCTTGAGATTTTGTTTATCAAATCTGATGCAAGGAAAGAAAAAGTGGAAGGAGATTCTTTACAAGACAAAAAACTATAGGAAGGAGTTACAAACTGAAACTTAAATGTAGGGGATGAATCTTTGGTTTCCTACTAGATTTATCAACTGACTATGCTCAAGGTTTCTGTGGTCGAATAGCTATGGTTGCAAGAAACTATTAAACTCCCCAAAGTGCCAACCTCAACAATGGGTTACCTCATTGTCTTTTATTTCTCTCACTCACTCCCTAAAACTGCTTCTTGAAATCATTTCCATCTTCTTAATTCTTTAGCGATTTTCCTCTTGGTAAAATTTGATTTACCTTCACCTTGGTGAAATTATGTTATGATGAGATCATGGATTAGTTGGAGATTCGCAAGCCAAGATATCAATTATTATTTTTCCCTTAAAAAAATCCATGTAATCATTTACCTTACTGTAACAACTTCAAATCAAAATTGCATAGGCATGAGATTCAACAGCTGTTGGATAAAAATTGATCAACAATATTGACCATTGATCAAGGTTGTTCCCGTTGGAGTAATCAAATTATTCCCAGGCATAAAACCTCAGTATCCATCAGATATATCTTTGGCAGGTGATCATGACCAATGATAAGAGGATCAACTATCATAGTGCTTAAGGGTAGGGCCTAAATGGAGAATTCGACGAGAGAAACTTCAAGGGGCATGATGGATAAATAAAACTTGGACCATTGATTTGGAATATAATCCAATTCTATTCATTGAAAAATATTGATTGAAAACCAACATTCCCTAAGGTTTTGATGTCCCTAAGATGACATTGGATGGGTCCCGTGAACATGTGGCATATTGGTATTGATCTGACATGTGCCTTGCTGGAAATGACTTCATGCATACGTCATTGCGGATAGGCTTCCATTTATCGTCACTTACATAGGAGAGGAACCACGATGGATCTTAGGTCATTGAACTCACTCTCCTTTACCACATATAGATCGTCCTTTGGAGGTGCACCCATTGGATTTATCCAGAGCCAGGATCCATGAGGGACATCGATGAAAGAACTTTGATGATTGTCAATCTGGAGCTATGGGTAAGATCGGATTTGTTCCATCCATTGGAGGTTCCCATTCGAAGTAGTTGGGGTCTGGGTTGCAAATGTGACTCCAAAGAGGGGACTCGGGAACTGCATCTTGACCTTCAGTCTAGAAACAAGCACATGATGAGAACTGAGCTGTGGGTCAGGATGTGGTCAAAAACAAAAATTGGAAAAGGAAAAGATTTTCATGTTGACACCAACCTAGAAACATGGAGGCATTTCATTGGCCCATGTTGGCACTATCATGGAAGGTGAGAAAGACACATGTCACCTATTTTTGGTGTATTGACTTGTGCATGTGACAGGTTTCACTTGTCCACGTGGCAGTCACTAATTGGCTCGTACAATGAATTTTTGGTGGGAATAACGTGACACTCGACCAATATTCTTTAATACTTGAGGACATATCTAGACCATTCATCGATATTGTTGAAAAAAGGGTCTGATTGAATCTGGACCATCCATCGTAGGTGCCCATTCGGAGTGCTACAGGATCAAATTCAAATGGGACTCTGAGAAGGTGATTGTAAAGTAAATAATGATCGTCTATATAGGATATGAGGACAACTAAGAACCATTGATATTTCCTTGTTCCAAAAGAAAAAAATGACTAAGGCATGAACATTATCATGTTGACATCACCCTTGACATGTGACACCTTCTCATTGGTCTGCACTAGCACCGATGTGGCAAGAAGGTGTGATGTGTATCACCCATATTCAATACATTTACCTATGTATGCAGTGGGTTCCACATGTCCATGTGGTAGCTTAAAATTCACTCTAATAGTGCCTCACTGGTGTGCTGACACGACCCCTAGTCCGGAGGCTTTAAAATTTTGAGAGAAAATTTGGACCATTGATTTTCTCAAGGGAACTACTGACGATGCTTATCGAATCTTTATCATTCGTCAGTGATGCACTCATCGGAGTGATCAAGGTTTAGGTCCCAAGGGGAAATTCGATGAGGGAAATCCGATGACTGTTGGTTTAAAATGTCAGGCACACGATGAGATATGAGTTATCAATCTTTCAGGGTCTGAAATACTCCCAAAATGTTGGTTCTTGGTTCATGGGCTATGATCCTATGATAAAACCCCCTGGCTAATGGAGTTAGCCCCTTCTTGAGCACGATAAGCTCCTTTTTGGACTGTGATAGGCCCCTTTTGGACCATGGAAATCCCCTTTTGGATTGCAACAAGCCATGAGGGCTTAATTGTTTCCTTATCCACACAAGGGGCAGGATTTTCTTGTCGATTCTTAATTCTTCCTTTAGGGAAAATTGACTCTGAGTTGCATAGAGGCTCCTGAAACTCGACTATATGTCTTTAAATTGCTATATCTCGGCCTTATAACTTCAATCATCCTTCATTTAACTGCAAGAACAAATATAGTACTAGCAAGTAGCACAAGAAACATTGTGGTTGTGGGAGGGAAATATGGCATAGATGGAGACCACTAAGCTTGTCTCCTAGATCAAGGATGCTCACTAACAAGTTATGCTTATTAAAGAAGTTAGAGGAAATACAGATTTCACCTTTATAGATTAATATGGAATACTTGTTGGATATGAAACACACCAATATAGTAATAGAGAAAGCCTTAGAATAATTACAAAACTTTGAATATTGACCAAGGAACATTGCACCAAATATATACAAGTATGCAAGGATGCAACTAGAAATATTAAGATACAAAAGTCCCAAAACAAATCCTCCACTTGCAACACTAGGATACTAGTTCTTCCATCCTAGTGCCTCAGTAAACCATCCTTTAATTATAGTGGAGCCTGAAGAGATAAGCAACATTCAAATTGACAAAATTTGAAGATATCTTCTAACCTTGTATAAAAAAAATTGATAAATTAAGTGTAAAGTTTTGTTAATTTTACATCCATCTCCTCCCTTCTTCAGGACAAAGAAGACTTTGAGGTTGGGGGAGATGTTGTAGGAGCCTATTCAAGTAGTTGACTAGGCCAATGAGTTGAGTATAAATGTAATTATAAGATTTAACTAGAAGTAACTTCATAGTCAAATTTGGGTCAACTCAATCCCATATGCATTTGGTTGTGACTCTCTTATCAATTAATCCTCTTATTTGTTATTTTATTCATGATGATTGATTGAAACTCCAATTTTGAATAATGAACAAAAAAATGGTTCAATTTCGTAAATTTCTATGAATAAATTTAATATAAACTAAATTAATGTGGCCATTTTTAATACCAAGAGGTGTACCTATTAAAGAATTTGACAATTCTAAGCTTTGGAGATAATGTTTTCCAATGAATTTTTTTTTCTAGGTTACACTGCTTGGGGAAAACCCTTGAGAACTTCCCCTCATTTCATGGATGGTACCCAAGGTAAACCCTAGAATATTTAGGGAATAAGTTCGGTCAACAATAGGGATCAAATCCATTACAACAATATACTCATTAAGATATCAACATGTCACTTGCAGGAATTGAACCCTAGTGGGGAGGATTGTTGGGTATGAGTTGGGTTCAGGGGGGCAAAATCCCCCCGTGTGGGGATCTGGGGCCAACACCCCTGTGAATGTTTTTTTGCCTCGGGAAACATGTTGCATTTTTGCCTCGATTTTCATGTCCATTGTTGGGTAGTTTTTTGACACATGGTTTTTTCCAATGGTTTTCTATTTCTAGTTAAAGAATTAGGGTTTTTGACTAATCCAGGTCATTGGGTTAGGGTTTTGGATGTCGCTGGATCCTATATGTATATTGTATTGTAAACAATGTATCACTATGAATGAATATAGACTATGTTGGTTTTCCCGGTTTGGGTTTCCAAGGGAAAAATCTCTGTGTAATATTTGTATTTGCCATTGTATCTTTTTTGTTCTTTTACTGAAAATCTGTTTGCAGTAAATATTGTACAAGTTTAAAATCTACAAGGATAACAATCATTCCTACCAACCACCCAATCTAAACCCAATTGACATGGTTTTCCAATGAAATTATTAGATAACACTCACTATTTATGTAGATTGCGAGGTTATTTATATATTATAAACTATTTAAGTAGTTTATGAAGGTTTTTTAATTTTTTCTTTAATGAGAACAATTTTTTTTTTTTTAAATAGTAAGAGGGTTACAAATTTAGCACTTTGGTTATACTTGTTGTACAATATATAACAAGAAAAATTAAGAGTAAGTATTAGGATATCTCATTTTGTCTTACTTAATCTCAATTCTCTTTAATTTCCAAGGTTGGTTATCTACTGAAAGGGTTACATCTTGGATTTGTTCAATGATTTTGTTTCTTAGTGGAGTTACTTCCCACCTATATGGGGCGAGAATCCTTTGATCCAAATAGAAACAATTATTTTGGTTTCTCTAAAAATATGGGCTCTTTACTTAGAGGTACCCTTAGGAGAGATGTCGTTTTTTCCCTTCTACCTCTTAACTTCAATCCAACCCCCAAAATTTTCCTTCCAGAAAAAGGATCCCAATTGGGGGAGCCAACATGATTTGTCTTGTGGAAACATATTCTTCCATAATATTTGTGAAGTTGTTAGGAAACTCCTTTTCTTCTTTTATTTCCATGTCCTGGGTGAAATCTACCACTTCTATTAAATGATAATCCCTTCCTTCCAAGAGGAATGTAGGAATACTCAAAAGTATCCATACTTTTCTTTACATAGGAAGTCGCCAAGTGACTATACGCAAAACACATTCTACATATGAAATAAAACTTCTAGTAGTCTATTTTTTCTTCAAGACCTTCCCCTCTACCTAAATAAATATATCTCCATGTAGGACATTTGCAAAATTGACATATACACATAAATCAGCATAGGTTGTGATATCTTGAAATAGTTTTGTAGGAAGAGGATGGTAGTGGAAACCAAGTGAGAAGCCAATCCATGTGTACTATTGAATTTTGTGGAAGCATAAATACCGAGTCAATTACACTAAGATATGTGAGCACTTCATGGCTCCCATGCATATGTTTATTTTATGTGAGCTTGTGCAATGTATGAGAGGTAAGACCATACAAATGATAAGAACAATTGGTGACTTGTATGTCATAGGGAAATGCATGTACATGAGAATATTTGGAGGCACCAAGTGTAATGTCCCTTTCCAAATAGGAGCTCTAGAGAGGAGGCTTAATGGTCTAAACTTCCCCATTAGACTATAGCCAGGGCCAGAAAAGGGGTAAACAGGGTTACTAGAGGTCACTCTAGTCAAAGGTGTTATGTTTGAAAAGTGACATTGAGCTAAAATGGTTAAAAGCACTTTTAAGTCATTATGAGATAAAAATAGAACAGATGAGATAAAATTTGAAGTCAATAGAGAATAAGGGTTTCAATAGTGAATTAGGGTTTTGGAAAGCTATAAGAGAAGAGTCAATGACTTAATTCATCATTATGAAGATTATGACGTGTCATTGAAGAGAGAGGCACATCCCAAGAGAGATAGTTTAGTGGATTCCAGGAGGAAGAAACCAGTTGGCTGATTTCGGTGTTGAGAGACACACCCTAGTCACCAGGAAGATCACACAGGTCTTCCATCATTCTTCAGTAGTAGTTACACAGAGTCCAACAGCAAGGGCACACTTATCCAGGGTGAGGGTGCAACTCTTGAAGAGGTTAAGTGGATCGACTTGTCCCATCCGGGAGGAGTTCAGAGATTCCCCTTCTACCCAGTTGAGAGGAAGGCAAGGTGCATATTTTTCCTGGTTCCTCGTCATATTCCAATGGAGGAATCAGCTGGGGTACATTTTCTAGACTTGGAAGTGCGACACTTTTGGCGAACACATTTGGGGTTCTCGAGCGAGCATCAGATCAGATTAAAGGAAACCATTCCGACCCATTTCCCAGTAGACCAAGGCACTCATTTTGAGATACATCTCAGCCGATTTAGATGATGGAATCACTAGGATGCATTTTTCCAGTGAGAGAGAGGTGCATTCCCCCAGGGGGATCCATTCGAGGTCCAGACCTACTAGCAGAGGGGTTGGTCAGTTACCAGGCCTGAGAGATAGAGAAGGGCACACCATTTGGGGTAGTTTCCAGGCCATTCCAAGAGGTATAGCCACCAGGGCGAACTTTCCATACTTCCAACAGTTACCGTACAAGATGCCATAGTTCAAGCTCATCCATTGATCCCGCAATTCTCATCTATTATTGGGTATTATCATTTAGTTTTCTTATTGTATTCCGGCTAAGATCCTTTTTTATTTTGATCTAGCAGAGTGATTCATTTTATTCAGCCGCATTCGACCTTTGTACTCCACAAATATAACATAATATAAAATTTGCATTCTTTTGTCACATTTTTTATTTGTATGATCATTTATATGTTGTAAACAAATTAATCCCACACACACATTAGCATCATTTCCTAGACTAGCCAAGTCAGGAACATTACAGTGGTATCAGAGCTTTAGTCCTACCAGCCTGTGACTAAAGATGATGAGTGCAGTAAAATACCCAGAGGGTCGTGAACAAGTAGGTGACAAATATGTCACTTCAACGGGTGTAGGGAAAGAAGGTCTAGGCCTGACTTTCCTCCTTTTCCTCCTAGCTCAGAGGAATATGAAGAGGCACACAGAGAAACAAAGAGAAGGGAAGTGCGAGGCATAGAGGATGTTAGGAGATAGATATGAGCAACTAGAGGGCAGTGGCAAGGCCCCCATGGATCCAGAGACAACTTTCATGCAGGTTATCAACAATATGTTAGCTAGTCAGTGGACCATGTCTCAGTCCTTGGCATAGGTGGTTGATAGATTGGCTAGAGTGGGCACCCCAGACACACAAGCCCCACATGTAGCACAGGGGAACTTAGGAGTAGGCAATAGACCCCAGTCACCCACTTGCACATACACCTCTACGAGTAGGATTCCCATACCCTTGTTTCCCAGTTTTCATAGGGCACCCCTGGTAGCAGCACAACCACCGATAGCATAGAGGCCGCCCACTCATGCAGAGGACATAGCAGAGTATCGGAGGGAGTACACAACATTGGGTTGTGACTTCCCTCGAGACATGACCCTATTCGAGTATTATGGACTCAGAATCAGGAATCGCCCCAGAGAGCCACAGAGAGGAGGACCGCAACAACAGCAGGGGCATAACATGGATTTCATCAGAAAATTTAGTAAACTCACCATACCTTCTTTCGACGGATCGTCCAAATGCACCGCCAAAGCTTGGGTACAGAAGCTAGACACATACTACAAGCTCAATCAGATGACCGAGACAAAGGCCATCAGTTTCGTGACCTTACACTTTAAGGGTGAGGCACACGAGTGGTGGTATCATGCATTGGTGACATTGGGTCACAGTCGCATCACCTCCTATAGGGAGTTCACAGAGAGGCTCATGGACAAGTTTGGCAGGATGGATCCCGAGATCCACTTCAGGGATCTAGCCTAGTTGAGACAAACTGGCATAACAAAGGTGTTCATCACATAGTTTTAGTGGGTAGTCGTGGCAGTGACAGATATATCAGAGCCCAAGTTGATCATGCTATTCACATAGGGACTCACAAAGCCTTTGAGAGGATGGGTGAAGGCATACAGGCCTCCTAATTTGCAGGATAACATCCTTCGCACTTAAGATTTGGCAGACTCAGTTCCAATGACTAAAATCTTTTCCAAACCCTTCATACCCCAGAAGGATCGAGACATGAAGCCATTCTAGAGAGAATGGAAGGGAAAGGAGAAGTTGGATGATGAGACCAGGTGAGAGATTATGAGGAAGAAGATTTGCTTCAACTACAGAGACCCTTAGGTCCTAGGCCAAAGGTGCACGGGAAAGGGAGAGATTCATTATATTGAGGTGGAAATAGATAGTGTGGATAGTGAGGAGGATGAGTAGGACAGTGGATCCACTATCTCAGAGGAGGAGTCATCACAGGAAGAGGAGAAGCCTCCTTGTAGACCACCAACAATGACAGGAGCCCATCCTCCAATAGTCCCACAGTCGCATGAGCAGGCTAACAGGAGGAAACCAACAAAGGGAGGAGTCATAGAAACCCTTTCTGGTGTTCCCAAGTATGATACCCTCCAGATCAGAGGGACTATTCAGGGGCAAGGAGAAATTTCCCCGATAGATGGTGAGGCCACCCACAACTTCATCGACGCTTCACTAGTATCGAGACAAGCACTTCAGACAGAGGAGTTTGAGGGGTTTGATGTTGCAGTAATAGATGGCCACACAGTGGAGTGTTTAGACAGAGTTCCATATTTGGAGGTAAAGTTAGGCAACTACACAATGAGAGACACATTTTATGTGGTTGACCTATCTATCACAGATGTGGTGTTGGGAGTCAAGTGGATGATTACCTTGAGAGAAATCACCACCAATTACCAAACCTTGGAGATGATATTTAGAGACCATGATGGGAAGAAGGTTGTTCTAAGAGGTATGTCGACAGGAGCCCCCATGATAGTTTCAGCCAAGAGGATGGAGAGGATATTCATACATGGGGAGGTAGAATATGTCGTCGAGTGTTTGATCACTACGCAGAAGGATTCATAGTGTCAAAAACAATATCATACAGAGCTCAAGAATTTTTTGGGACGACATCAAGAGGTTTTTGAGTTGATTCCACCAGGGAGACCACCTGACAGGGGATTTGAGCACACCATTGAGTTGGAACAGGGGGCCAAACCGATGATCACCCCCCCTCTATCGTCATCATAGGAGGTTCAAGGATGAGATAGAGAAGGAAATCAAGGAATTTCTAGCGATGGGACACATTAGACCAAGAAACAACCCATTTGCTTCTTCAGTTGTCTTATTTATGAAGAAGGATGGCACCATGAGGATGTGCATTGATTACTAAGCCTTGAACAAGAAAACCATCAGGAACCGGTATCCTATCCCACACATTGACAAGTTGATGGATGAACTGCATGGGGCAGTTCTATTCTCAAAGATTGATCTACACTCCAGGTATCACCAGATCAACATCCGAGAGCAGGACATAGAGAAGACGACATTTTGATGTCACTTTGGACATTTTGAGTTCTTGGTTATGCCATTTGGGCTAACCAATGCACTCTCTACATTCCAGTATTGCATGAACCACATATTCATGGATTAGTTGAGGAAATCGGTCCTGGTTTTCTTCGACGACATCTTGGTCTACAGTAAGACATGGCAAGATCATATGAGGCACTTGGATGAGGTATTGAGCATCATGAAGGCACAATCATTATATGCCAAAGAGTCCAAGTATGAGTTCAGTATGACAAATATTCTTTACTTAGGCCATATCATCAATGCACAGGGGGTACAGGTGCACCAGGAAAAGATCAGGGCCATTATGGACTGGCCAATGTCCAGGAACGTAACATAGTTGAGGAGTTTCTTCAGGTTGTGAAGCTATTACAGGCGATTTGTCTGAGGTTTTTCTCAACTTGGAGCACCGTTGATGGATATTACCAAGCATGGGGCTTTCATCTGGACCGAGGAATCATGGAAAGCCTTTGATCACATGAAGGAAGTCATGAGCACTTGTCCAGTGTTGGCATTACCAGACTTCACCTTGCCATTTGTACTAGAGTGTGATGCATCCGGCGAGGGTATCAGGGAAATTTTGATGTACGAAGGACACCCCATTGTATTCAAGAGTAGGAAGCTCAGTCAACCCAAGATGTTTTACTCCATTTATGACAAGGATATGTTGGAAATCATGCATGCCTTGACCAAATTCAGACAATATTTTGTGGGCAGAAAATTCGTGGTCAAGACAGATCACAACAGCTTGAAGTATTTTCTTGAGCAGAAGGACCTCATTGAGAACCAACAGAAATGGGTGATGAAGGTACATGAATTCGACTTCGACATAGAGTATTTCAAGGGGAAGAAGAACA